>QGOI01001589.1:0-28917 GCA_003313885.1 Boletus sp. MG55 | reverse complement strand
GGGCCGCAAAGCGCGTCAAGGAGACCAAAAAGCCCACGATAGAACTAGACGGATCGTCTGGTACGTCGCGAGAGGCGTCCCCCGAAACCGATGCGTCCACCTCGAAGCCAAACCAACTGTGGTCTTCATCGGACGAGGATTCTAACGAGGAAGACGAGCATGTTACGATGGGGAACATGGAGAAACTTTCGCGTGCATTGGATGCCGAAGCTGCGCGCGAAGCCGAACTTGATATGGAGGAGATGCAGAATGCCGCTTTGGCAGAAGAAGATGATGACGAGGACGCGGATATGGAAGATGCAGATGAGGAGGAGGGCGAACCATTCAACTTACCAACTGCAGAGGAGAGGGAAGAAGAAAAGAAAGGTGTATCTGACGTGCAGGTCGTACAACGTCGAATGCGACATTGTGCCAGAGTACTTCGTAGCTTTAAAAAACTCGCCGAGAAGGACAGGTCTGTTATCTTGAATTGTTATATTGTGACATGCTGAACTATCCTCTCAGATCACGATCAGAGTATGTGGAACAACTGCTCTCAGATATTGCGAATTATTATGGATACAATGACTTCTTGGCTGAGAAGTTGTTCCAGCTCTTCCCAGTGGCAGAGGTATGCTAGCTTAGTTTTCCCTCCCTGCAGTGTTATCTGAGCCGAAATAGGCCATCGAGTTTTTTGAGGCGAATGAGGTCCCTCGACCAGTCACGATCCGCACAAATACTCTCAAGACGCGAAGACGAGATTTAGCTCAAGCACTGATCAACCGAGGTGTCAACCTTGAACCCATCGGAAAATGGACAAATGTTGGGCTCCAAGTATTCGAAAGTTCTGTACCGATTGGTAAGGTGGTGGAATGCTTCGCATGTCTGTGTTTTCACCTGAGCATCTCAAGGTGCAACTCCCGAGTACCTCGCTGGACATTACATGCTTCAAGCAGCGTCTTCCTTTCTTCCTGTCATTGCCCTTGGCCCACAGCCTAACGAACGTGTCCTTGATATGGCATCCGCACCCGGAGGCAAAACGACTCACGTCGCTGCCCTTCTTCAAAACACGGGCCACGTTTTTGCCAACGATGCGAACAAGGCTCGCACGAAAAGTCTTGCAGCAAACATTCATCGCATGGGCTGCAAGAATGTGACCGTTTGCTCATATGACGGACGGGAATTTCCCAAAGTCATGGGTGGGTTCGACCGGGTTCTCCTAGACGCACCATGTAGCGGTACAGGGGTCATCAGCAAAGATTCGAGCGTCAAGATCAACAAGGTGACGTCCGTGCTCTCGTCTCAGAAACGTCGCCTAAATTACATCCCAGTCTGAGCGCGACTTCCAACTCTTGGCCCATCTACAGAAACAGCTGATCTTGTGTGCGATCGATAGCGTCTCTCCCGAGTCCAAGTCAGGTGGTTACCTGGTCTACTCGACTTGCTCCGTCATGGTGGATGAGAATGAGGCCGTTGTGGACTACGCTCTACGCAAACGCCCGAACGTGAAACTCGTCGACACCGGCCTGGAATTCGGGCGTGAGGGTTTCACGAAGTATCGCGGGAAGATTTTTGATCCATCAGTACGATTGACGCGACGTTTCTACCCCCATGTGCACAACATGGATGGCTTCTTTGTTGCCAAGTTCAAGGTAGGGAAGCGTAAAAAAGCCCATGCGGGAGGCAAGGCCGTAGATGAACTCGGCGTCGCACCGCTCGCCGCGGAGGAAGATGTTGGCTTCGATTCGGAAGAAGATAGGCCCTTCCTAGAAGGTTCGTATGTCACTTTGGTTGGACTGGATTTTTTGCTCATGCTTATCACTTCCAATCTTCTCTGCTCTCAGAGGGAAAACGAAGACAGATGAAGGCGAAGGGTCTTCGGGTGCCTCCACGGCGTAAGGCTGAGTAAAGTGCAGGGACAAAAGCGTCATTAGGGGTGTCTATTTACCCTATACCCAAGAACTTCGTTATGGGTCTGCTGTCTGTCCTGCTAGTAGATCTTAGTTGTTCTCGATGATAACGGCAGTGTACGATGAGGTTTGAAGAACGTCTGCTTGCCGCAAGTATTCAGGTCATCTGTCAATGGGTAAAGATGAATGATGTATATCGTTCCCCAGACCCACTGTGGTGCAGCACTAGGTTTCCCAAAGAAAGCGGCCGAACATTGCCGCCGGCCAATGCACACGCTCGCAAGGAACGCTATCCAAAAGGCATTGCAAGCTGTGCAAAGCTAGGTCATCGCTCGGAGATGCGGTGGGCCTTGGAATTAAGGCTCCGGAGAGACCAATTACCCAGAGAGACCAATTACTTAGCAGGATTGGTGTGTTTCAGGGTAAGACCCGGTCGACATTAATTACTGTATGAGGGATGGTCCACGCTGGCGAATTCAGCAAATTAATGTTACCACCTCGATAAGCTTCCTGTGGAGAATCTACGTAGTAAAGTGGGTGGTGCAGGAGTCATCCGGTAGAACGAGTGGGGAAAACGGCTGGCATCCTCGCTTGCAGCCGCTTCACCTTGAATCACGGTTGCAATATAAATATACACAGGCGCAACGGAGTGACCAGATGGTCGAATGTTACTAATTACCAATAATTTTTTGTTGAATGATAACCATGACTACATATTGGGCGTTCTCACCAAAATCTCCGGCCTTGGTGAGTCGCTAGTTCATACTATGTGTCGATCATCCCGCACGCCGGTGGAGTTTTCGGGCTCGAGTGCGGGTCCGATGTTTGCCATGAACGTATCTGAGGATCGATGAAACAACATGGACAGCGTCAGTCGATCCTGTACGGTTGCTCATGTTTTGATACCCGCTCGGCTGTCGAGTGGACGTGCCAGGAAACAACATACGAGCTAGTCTGGCTATTTCGCCCGTTGTCAGGTGTGTATGAGCAGACAGTCGCACGGGCTTGGATGCCTCCAATCGCACGGGGTATAATAATATCTAGAGAAGTGAGCTCCCGATCTGTGGCAAGGTAGCATTCCTGCGCCATAGAGTATGTTGCGTCGAGACCCAAAAGGGCAGGTCTGGACGTAATATTTCCACGACGCTCGCCATTTTGACAGAAGTGTTGCCTAGCAAGAACATTCACCATCCCGCGATAGTGATGGCAGGTTGGATGACGGGTACGCTTGGGTGAGCTCGAGGACATCTTTGAAACAGTACTACTGTATGTATTCGACATTGCGTCAGAGTCTCGGTGATAAGATGACCATCGTGAGAAAATGGTATCTGTCGGACTCGTTGACGGTGTCACACGGGTGTTCTTGCCTGTCATTCCGCCGACAAGAATTGACCTGCTGAGACAGGCCCTATCTTGAAAAGCCCCATTGGAGCGGGACTCCTGTCTGGCTGAGTCTGCAGGCCACGCCAAGTGTAGGGGTGAGATGTGAAATATTTGAAAATGTCGCGATCGGCAAGTGGATGAATTGGACTATGACGTGATCCGGTGATGCCTGACTTCCTTTCTGTACCAAACCTTTTTTGGGGTGGTTTGGCGATCTGCCACCGCACGGACCATCACCCTCAAGGAACCCCTCAGCATCGTGGCCCTCAAGACGTCCTCGTCTCTCACCAAATTTCTTAGATATCCGTGCAGTCCTCTACGCGCCGTGAGGGGTTACACGTGCCAAAAAAGGACAAAGCGCGGTGGGTTGACAACCCTCTCAAAAATTAGTTAAGTGTTTTTGTTTGGCGCGTAAGCGGAGCCAAATAGGGATAAGAGAGGCGCGAATTTGTTCTTAACCGTATCTCTTCCTCTCTCTCTTACTTCTCTCTAGCCAACGGCCTAGCGCTGCGTAGCACGCTCTTCTCTCCCTTGTCATTTATAGTTTTTCCATGTTGGTCTTCGAATCTTTGCCTCTCCCTTGTTTGTTCTCACCATCGTCTTCAGCTCACATTCGCATATCTTGCAATAATGTCTGCTACCGAGGCCACCGTTGCTGCTCCCGCCGAGGAAGTTAAGGCTGTTGAGACCCCCGCCGTCGAGCCTACCCCCACCACTGAGGCTCTCGCTGCTGAGCAGCCTGCTCCTGTTCCCGAGGAGGCTACCCCTGCTGCTGTACGTCTTTTTTTCTTTCGTCCTGATAACGTCTCAATTTTTTTTCTTTTAGGAGGCATCAAAGGAAGAAGAGTCCAAAGCTGCTGCGAGTATCCTGCACGCCACTGGAGTGGCATCCAAATTGACAGCTTGTCTTTCAGGAACCCGCTGCTGAGGCTACCACTGACGCGCCCGCAGAGCCTGCTACTGAGGCCTCTGCTGCGGAGCCCGCCAAGGAAGAAGTTAAGACCGTAGGTTATTTCATTATCACGAGAGGTGGTGGTAACTTTAAGTATAATTCGTTGTTAGGATGCTCCTGCTGAGACTCCTAAGAAGGAGGACAGGCCAAAGAGCCCTGGAATTCTGTCCAAGATTCTTGCCCCGTTCAAGGAAACTCGGAAGCAGGTTGAGAAGAGGGTGAAGGCTCCTAAGAGTCCCAAAAAGGAGAAGAAGAAGGACGAAGTAAGCAACTTGAAATTGATGTGATGACTATATTGTGACAATTTTCCAGGTTGAGCCTGCGACTGAGTCTACCGCTCCTGCTCCTACTGAGGCGTCGCCTGCCGAAGCAAAACCTGAGGAAGTCGTTGAGGAAGCTGCCGTCGTCAAGGAGGCTCCTGCGGCAGAACCTGTTAAGGAGACTGAGACGGCTCCCGCTCCTGAGGAGGCTCCAGCTGCCCCCGCTGAACCTGCAGCTGAGTCCGCCCCAGCTGAAGCTCCCGCTGCGGAGGCTCCCAAGGAAGAGAAGGTAGGGTGAATTCGGCCTCAATTTGTATTCATTTCCAACAGTTTTTTCAGGTTGAGGAAAAGAAAGCCCTGAAAGTTAGCCGCCGTATATCAGCTCGTGTGGGGGATTTCTTCAAGGTTAGGAGACAGGAAGTCAATGCGCCTGCCAAGGTTGATGAGAACCCTCCCGTCATTGATGAGCCCACTCCTCTTCCACCATTGGAGAACCCAGCGACGGATGAGGCTGCTGCCGCCCCCGTGCAGCCGCCCTCTGAGGAACCCGCTCCTGCTGCTGCTCCAGTCATCGCTGCCGCTGCATAAATGACTTTCCAATTAGCGGCATTCACGATCGACACGAGCTTCAATTAACTTCTTTCGAATGTCATTTGTGGACGATTTACACCACTCGTGACTGCGGAATCCTTCCCTTCTGTTTATGGCTTGCCTTCTCTTTCTATTACACTACGCGTTGGATGTGGTTTTGCTTTTACTTGACGACTTCCTCATCATGACTATCGTGATCCGTGTTTTCACTGGCTAATGTCGATTCATCTAATTGATACCCCTCTACTTTGCGCATGGTGGATCGCGCTTGCATGTCATTTAAGTCCTTCATGTAATCAAATTTGGAGGGCTTCCCGAAAATGGCGCACGAGTGATGAGTACGCGAGATATGACTCGACTATTCGACTCATACAAGTTGGTTCCTATCAGGCGCTTCACTTGCGCTACACTATTGCTATCGGACACAGATGGCCTCAAAGTCTTCTGCCGTCGCTAAAGAGAGGCTAGTTGTCGACGAGGAAGAGATCCTTCAAGCCGTAGTACTCGCAGACAGCTTCAACAGACGTTTCGCTCCTCTATCCAGACACAAGCCAAGGGCAAGTGGCTTTCGGATCATTCATGTGGCCTGACTTGTTGATCATGACTACCAGTGTCTACTGCCAATCTGTAATGCACCACTCCTCGACTGGACCTTCGAAAGCCTTGCCCTGGCTGGCGTGCAAGAAATATTTGTCATATGTCGTTCACATGCTGAACTTGTCAAGGCAGCGATAAAGTTTGCGCGATCTCTGTCTTCCTCCGACCCTGTCACTCATTTCCTGTGGTGTTCGTTCACCGAATAGAAACTCCAAATGGTCCAAGCCCAGCTCTGGCTTGAAGATTGTCCCGATCGTCACTGCTAAGGAAACGTTTTCTCCTGGCGATGCCATGCGAGACATCTATACTCACGGGATCATCACATCCGACTTTGTCCTCGTCACAGGCGATCTCGTCAGCAACATACGCATCGATGAAGTCATTCGTGTTCACAAAGAGCGTCGGAAGACGAACAAGGACGCCATCATGACGATGGTCGTGAAGGAGAGCGGCGCGCACCATCGCACTCGGTACGTCTCCGAGCACTTATCTCTGCATGTCGTCATTGACGTTCGTGGGTCAGATCAAAGGGTGACTCTGCCGTCTTCCTACTGGATCCGAAAACATCGGAGTGCCTACACTATGAACCTGTCACTGGCTACCCGCCCAAGAAGTACGCCAACATTCCGCGCGAGATCCTCGCTGTGCATCCTGAAGTCGATATCCGGAACGATCTCATCGATTGTTCGATCGATGTTTGCTCTGTCGAGGTACGCGCATTTGCGGAAGTTTTCCTAGGGCTGATTAGACCGCGCGATGGCAGATCCCGTCACTATTCCAAGATAACTTTGACTATGGAGACATTCGGAAAGATTTCGTACACGGCGTCCTCACGTCCGACTTACTTATGAAGAATATCTATTGTTACATCGCCAAGGATGGGTATGCGGCCCGCGTCAGGGATACAAGGAGCTACGATTCTATCAGGTAGATTATCACACCACCTTGCCTATCGTCCTCGACTAATACTGCTTTTAGCAAAGACATCTTATCTAGATGGACGTTCCCGCTTGTTCCGGACGACAATCATCCTAGCGGACATTCGTACGAGCATCTTCGCGGGAACAAGTACATCGCAGCGGACGGCTCCGTCGTACTTTCCAGGTAGGTTTGTATGACACGTTGCCACCCTCCTCGCCACGTTCTCACTCGCGACGTCGAACAGAACATGCAAAATCGGCAACCAGATACTCATCGGATCAAAGAGCCAGATCGCGGACAATGCACATATCGTCGCCTCTGTGCTCGGGCAACGATGTGTCATCGGAGCGGGTTCTGTCGTCCGCAACTCGTACCTCTTTGATGGTGTCGTCGTTGGCCCGAATTGCGTGATCGAGTATAGCATCGTTGGCGCTGGCGTTCAGATCAAGGAGAAGACTCGGGTCGAGCGAGGGTGTCTGATTGCCGATAAGGTCATCATCGGGCCTCAAGCCAAATTAGAGCCGTTCCAGAAACTGTTAAAGAAATGCGAAGATGACCACGAGGAAGAAGAGGACGAAGAAGAAGAGGAGGCTGGTGAAGATGAAGATGAAGCAGACGACGAAGAGGAAGAAGACGATGGTGACGATGAGGAGGACGAGAGCGAGGAAGAAGAGGATTCCGACTACGGAGAAATAGAAGCTAGTAAGTGGGAGTCCAAGAGAGTCTGTGTGGCACTCATGTCTCGTTTCAGATCAAGATCCCGCCGCGCTCGAAAAACTTGGGTCGGAATCCAATGCAATTATATGGCCTGAGCCCAAGATTGACGAGGATGAGGATATCGACGAGGTCGAGCACCCCGACAACCAACGACTCATGCGCATTGGTGTGCTCTGTTTCACTGACCATTCATGCAGCATATATGCTTACTAAATGTCATGGTTAGGCGACAATGCTTCTGACCTCGAATTATCGGATCCAGGCTCAGTGACATCCTCTGAACCAGAATCAGAATCCGACTCGGACTCGGAGGACGACGATCGGATCAGAGGTTTAAGTCCAACATCTTCTTCTACGTCTCTTCCTTTGAGTGCCCCCTCCAACCTCGTCGCTCAAGCCGACTCGGCTGCACTCTCCGAGTTCCAACATGAGGTTACGCAGTCACTGGATCGTGCGTTTGCCGAGGGTCACTCTGTCGATAACGCGGCCGTGGAGCTAAAGACGCTTAGAATGGCGAGCAATGTTCCTCTCCGAATGGTCAGGGAGGCTGTTGTGGCGGCTATCGTGAGTCGGATAAAGATAGTCGAGGGCGGTGGGCTACCACAACGGCAAGAAATCGCCGCCATGATAAGCAGATGGGGCTGTCTAATTGATAAAATCGGTGGCGTTGATGCGGTAGAAACCATCGAGATCTTGCAGGTAATGATAACGGGAGATGTGATTCAACCTTACTGATATCGCTCGTCTCATAGGAATATTGTGCTTCATCGGACCGTTTGCCTCTTTTCGGGCAGATTCTTGCTGCACTATACCAAGACGACCTCGTAGAGGAAGACGACATTCGGAACTGGCATAAGAAACCGAGTGCACAAGGCGAAGGGGTGAAATCTCCAGCTTCTCAGGAGAACATTAAGAAATGCTGGACTATAGGAACTCATATGATCAAACAGTTTGACGAGCAGGAGAGTGAGGAGGAGGAGGAGGAGGAGGAGGAGGAAGATGAGGAGGGGGGGAAGAATGCCAAGCCTGCTCCTGTGCTACAACAGCTTGATTCTGTAAAGGCTACCCCGCCAGCGACTTCAGTGGACGAAGAGGGTGAAGAAGAAGATGACGATGAAGAAGATGAAGAAGACGGGAATGATGAATCAGAGGAGGAGGATGAAAGCGAGTAGACTCGTGTGAACACTACACAACATTCCAATACGTTAAAGGTCCAAGTCTGTCTGAGTGTCCCAACCATTCTCGTGGAATACAACTACTACATAGTACTAAAACTGACGCGAGGGATTGATGTAGGTAGTCGCCTTAGTATTTCAAGATGATGTAGAGTGCTATCCGAGTATCTTCAGTCAAAGTACGTGAGATGGTATCAACTTCATACTCACCATGTATAACACCAGGCCTTGCGGAAAGGTACGTCAGAAAGCGCACTTCCACGAGTAAATGCGATACTCACAGCCAACCAAGAATCGTCAGACAAATATTGATGAGCTATCGAACACGTAGCGACCAGGATGAGTCGGGGCAGGGTATGAAGTGATTGTGGTGACGTACGAAGTCAGCGCCGCAACCCCGTTCGAGGAACACACCCAGTGGGGGTAAGATGAAAGCCAAACTTTATGAAATAATTGAGCTGGGCATCAGGTTGCCAACTTGAAGTGTACTTTTGTTTGAACTTACATGATCTACAACGGATTTCAGGGAAGGATTCAGAGACGCAGAGAACAAGATGGACTCACCTTGCATATGTCGGACGCGGTGAAAGCCATTACTTCTTACGTGGGGTGATGTGGAAGGAAGTGGGTAGAGGGCGGCTCATGAATTTATAGGCTCCCGCGTCCGATCTAGAATGACTAAGTGACGTCACAGGTCCAGGTCGAGCCCGTTCCGCGGCCGCTCAGCCACTTACGACAGGTTACATAATGCTCCCTACGTACCTTGTCCTCAGCTTTCTCATGGAGTTGGTCGATTATCTTGATGTCTCATACGTTCCAGGCTCAGCGCCACTAAACTCATTCCAAACATTTGACGTTTATGTCCCAAAGCACCTACTAGACGCTCCTCATCATCAACTGGATACATCCGGTCTCGTTTGTTTCGTTCACGGGGGTGCATGGAGAGCGTGAGGCAATCCATCTTTACCCGTCCTCGATCGTACTGAATTCGTAACGACTCATCAGGGAAGACAAGGCTGATCATGCTGCCTTGGCCCGCAAGCTCGCGATATCCATAGGCTATCCAGTCGCACTTCCCAACTATCGGCTCACACCGGGGGAGCCCACGCCAGAACATTACCTCCTCCACCCAGCACATGCCAGGGATACCCTCCAATTCCTTGAATTCGTCCTTTCGTGGCACAAGGAAAACGGGGGAGGCTTGCCTCGAAAACCGACCAAGCTCTTTCTGATCGGCCACAGTTGCTCCGCACACATGCTGTGTACCATTTTCCTGCGCATGCCAGGTGATTCGGAGGGTGTTTGTCCATCTGATGAACTTGTCCAATCTACGGCAGCTATTGTCATGTCGGAGGGCATATATGACATCGATTTACTGCTCTCGAGTTTCCCAGGGTATAGAACCTGGTTCATCGAAAACACGTTCGGAAGAAGAGATTCTTTCCAGAACGTGTCCGCAATCAAAGCAACAATTGATCCAAAATGTCAGCATATACGCTGGTTCACCATACACTCTAGAGGGGACACCCTGATAGATGAGCGTCAGAGCCAGGGAATGTACGATTTTCTGAGGGAAAAATCATGTCTGGTTTCCAAGTCGTTCGATCACTTGGATGGGGAGCACAATAATATCCTGGAAAGTCCGCAATACATTGATATAATACATAGTTATATCAAGGGTATTGTGGGTACGCGCGCACTAGTCTAGCTAGGGAAATATACGTGCGAATGAATGCATAGCCTCTTGTTAATTGCCCGCATTTACGAAGGACCGAAAAGCTTCTTCTAATGCCAAGGCCGCTCGCTCACAGTCTAGCCTGGTGCTATATAGTGGGGCAGGTGCCAGCCGAATAACATCGGGCTTCCTCTCGTCCCCAACAACACCTTTTGATAACATATAGTTAAATACCTCTTGCATAATACCGGACTCAGCGGGAAAGAAGAGCAGAGACAACTGAGCGCCCCTCGACTCTGCGGCATGGGGAGTAATGATTGTGAAAGCAGGCTGTGGTTTCTGAGTTCGTGGTTCTGCGTCCTCAGGAGGGTATTTTTCGGTAACCACGTTGGCTGCGACATAAAATGCCGATTTGATGAGGAGGGACTCCAAATAGCCGGTTAGCAACACCGATCGTTCGCGCATGGGTTCCATCATGCCGACCTCTTCGAATACATGTAAACTGCCGAGCAGTGAAACTGTTGCCAACACCGACGGATTGGATTGCTGGTAACCTTGAGCGCCGGGTATGGCAGAGAATTTGGGGGGCATCAAAAACCGTGTGACGGGGTCATGTCCCCACCACCCTGCATACCTAAGGTATGGTAAAATTCTAGTCCAGTAACCTTGTAACCGGAAGGGACAAAGAGATACGTACTGTGGCACTTGATCGCGTTCCCACTTGTCGTGGACGAAAAGACCGCCGATGCCACCAGGTCCCGAATTGAGATATTTGTAGGAGCACCACACCGCGAAATCAACGTCCCAGTCGTGTAGGGACATGGGAACATTGCCAATTGCATGGGCGAGGTCCCAGCCACAGATACAGCCCTTAAGATAAAATGTATTAGCGTCCAAATTTCCCTTGTGAAACTGCAACGGGAACGACCGAGACTCGAGTGCCAGTGCGACTATTGGCGGAGTAGGGGTATACGTAAAAACACACAATGCGATTCGTAAACTTACTTGTGCCTTTGCGGCATGGGTGATCGTTTTCATGGGAAACCATTGTCCAGTGTAATACTGCACGCCGCTAAAGATTACAAGGGCGATAGACGAACCCTCCTTAGCGATCATGTCGAGTATATCCGACTCGCGAAGGGTGAACTCGCCATGCCGGGGAAACATCTCGATAATCGCCTGAGCCGGGTCATATCCGTGCAGGCGGACTTGCGAGGCGAATGCGTACTGAAAACGCGGGCAAGTCGATTGGATTACTTGTATGAATAAAAAACAACCTGCACTTACTTGATCCGAGGGGAAAGCCTTGCCTTCGCAGAGAATTTTGAAACGAGTAGGGGTAGGCCTGTAGAATGCTGACATCATGAGATGCAGATTCGCAGTCAACGTCCCCATACAAGCAACTTCTTTCTCCTGAGCACCTGAGAATGTAGATGTAAATACTTGAAAAACTAATGTGCCTGATATTTCCGAGAGGTATACTCGCCAACTAATTGAGCAAGTAGAGGGGTGACCGTATCTGCAATATTCATCCATTCGCGGCCGTGTGGGTGCTTGAAGTGGCCTTCTACGGCCCTGGGGAATGCGTTTACCGGGTAGATAAGCTTTAGGCAACCGATATCCTCAGCGGGTGGCTCACCGAGTTCCCCATACGTGCAGCTCTTCTTCAATGAGAGCCTTTGACCGTTTAGCTAATAGGCCCAGAGAATTACCACAGAGGTATGCGCATCGATGGCCACCTGCCAAATAGCACCAGAGAAGACAGCGTGAGTGTGAATAACACTTGACAGGAACGGGTAATGACAACCATTGGGTTCAGAAAGTTGATCGCTGTATTCGCTATTTGTTGGGATGAAAAACTGATCACCGGTGAGTACGAGGGTGAGGTCCCTGTGGTCAGTCAAAGACATGGTGTGGAATTAGCCAACTACTTGCAACGATCACTTTATCAGATCCGCCGGCAGTTTATCATCCGAGTCGGGTATGCAAGATCTCACGTCGGTTCCTGCCGCCAGCCCCTTGCAAGGTGGCTTCCACTTTGTCTACCACTATTGTCTACGGTTGGCAACTATGAGCCAAGACCAACAGGCAGATAAAGCGCGAACGGTGATTGTGGTCGGCGCTGGTCCCGTGGGTTGTCTTGCGGCAATATCCCTCGCCAAGTTGGGATGGAATGTTGACATCTATGAAGCAAGGCCGGGTAAGCTGTTGAGTTGTGTCCTAGTTACAAATTAGCTCCAACTCCTACAGATTTACGGCTTCCTTCTTCCAAGGCCGTTGCCCAGCAGCGCTCGATTAACCTCGCCATGTCATCTCGTGGAATCGCCGCTTTACAAGCCATTGATCCAGCCGTCACCGCCCGATTCATACAAACGGTTATACCGATGCGTGGCCGAATGATTCACGACATACACGGGAATCAGCATAGCCAACAATATGATAAATATGGCCAGGTGGGTAGATTCCCGCGTGCTGGTTGGAGGGTTATGCCTCATTCGCGTGTCTGTCGGGTACATACTAACAAGCACCTTCCGGCGTTTTCTTCTTGCAGTGTATCAACTCAATAGATCGCGCCCTTCTCAATGAAGGCATCCTTGAGGAGGCATCAGCCGTTCCAAATATCCGTCTGTTCTTCAATCATAAGGTTCTCTCCATCGATTTCGACAATAGAACGATGGATATTCGTGATACAGCATCAGAGACAGACGTCCGAGCAACTTTTCACCTGTGCATAGGAGCAGACGGTAGTCATTCCATTGTACGCCGCCAATTAATGAGGGTTGTAAGGTGTGCCAGCCTGCTTGTTGGATGGAGTTCGAGGGATGTTGACTCGAGGCATTCAGAATGAATTTCCAGCAAGAATATATTCAGCATGAATATATTGAACTTAAAATGCCGGCAGGCTGTGACGAGCATGGTCAGCCTGTATTCTTGCTTGATCCGAATCACCTCCACATTTGGCCTCGCCACTCCTTCATGCTCATCGCGCTCCCAAACAGAGTAAATGTCTATCATCCCATTTTCCCACTTACCCGCTCACTCCGTTTCAAGGACAAGTCTTTCACATGCACGCTATTCGCACCCACAGTCGAGTTTGATCGCTTGATTGGTCGCGAAGTGATCTTATCATGGTTCAGGACCCACTTCGCGAATGCCCTCCTCCTTCTCGGAGAAGACAAATTACTTGACGATTTCGCCAAGAATCCCCGAAGCCCACTCATAAGTATCAAGGTGCGCTTTCCTTGAACGTGTTCGACGGTCAAGAATCACAAAGGTCTAATTCCCATTAGGCAAAGCCGTATCATTACAAGGATCGGTGTGTAATATTGGGTGACGCTGCCCATTCCATGGTGCCCTTTTATGGACAAGGTCTCAACTGCGGTCTGGAGGATGTCAGGGTCTTGCGGGCACTGCTTCTGCAGGAGGGCGTGGCTCCTTGCACCCCACCATCCCATTTAGGTGAACAAGAACACACGGACACGAGGCTGTTCAATGCCTTGTCCAAGTACACTGAAACAAGGCACGAGGATCTCGTCGCTATCTGTGAACTCGCTATGGACAATTAGTAAGTCCGTCACCCGTTACTATGGGCCTCCATTTATTGTTCATTGCTACAGTATCGAAATGCGGCATTCTGTAACGACGCCAATATACCTCTTCAAGAAGGCACTCGATAATTTGTTGTATATGATCACCTCCAACAAGGACGCCTTGGTTTCGGTCACACGGTCATTGGCTACTGTCCCATTCCCATCTCCTGACCCTAAAGGATGGCTTCCACTCTACACAATGGTCACCTTCCGTCCAGATATTAGCTACGCGACAGCTCGGAAGAAGGCAGCGAAACAGTCCGCCGTACTCACTTTCGCTGGGGGCCTCGGAACCGTTGTCCTTGGCGCTACAGGGCTCTATGTCACGCTTCACACCTTTCGTTGGCTGCGGGGACGATGACAGGGCTTTTGACGTGTCAACTTTGTAGACCCCATGGCTCTCCTGATTGTTCAATCTACGGCGAAATGGCGGTGACATTTTACCATGAGCCATGGGTTCAATTAGAATTTTCTCCCCCCGTCGTGACCCAGGGCACTGAACGGTGATTAATTTGGGACGGTGTTACACGAGGGTCCCGCAGAGCTGACCGGCGACACATGTTTCTGAAAGGTGTCTGGATGTTGGCTATCGATGCGACCGTTCACAGGAAATAAAAATAAGCAAGGCATGTGTACGGTTGGTCAGAAAACCCACCAGGTCACAAGAAAGCCCATGAAATCTGCGATTATATCATGATAGTCTATGTAGCTTTACCTAGTAGAAACACAGAAAGCAAAGTCAATAGCCGTGCTTTGTCGTAAAGATCTGGTATACAAGAAAGCAAGAAATGCAACATAATCGAAAGCAGCGGAGGGTGTAGAGGAACGAAGAGTGTGGCCTAAGCCGCCTTCTTCGGTGGCCGGCCCCGTTTCTTCTTTACGCTCGATTCACCCAAACCATCAGCAGTGGCAGGAGCGGACGTGGCCGCTGCAGTAGCTTCTTGTGGTTTCTGCTCCTTACGCGGACGGCCACGTTTCCGCTTCGCAGGCGGCTCCTCAGCACCTGAATCGTCCTGTTTCTTTTCCTGTATGGGAAGTTGGTCAGTCGAGAATCAGGAACGGAGGAGGATAGCAAGATATACTTTGGGTGGTCTCCCCCGTTTCTTCTTCAGAGGTGCTCCTTCTGATGGACCCGTAGTGGCAGATGCAGCCCCTGATTTCTTGTTTTTACTGCCTTTGGGGCGACCGCGCCCCCTTTTGGCAGGTTGCACGTCTTTGGGTGCTGTAGCGGCTAAAGAAGTGACCCATAAATTTTGAAAAAATGATGAACGCACGGAGGAGTCAGATGCTGGGCAGACCAGACGACAAGAGCTCACCCTCTGGTTCCTCTACATTTGGCTGATCGTTTTCCTCGACATCTTCGTCATATCTGTCCGCTGAGTCGTCTTGCTGTGGGGAGGCGGACATTGTGAATGAGGGGTGAACGGTGATCACGGGAGCTTGACGGCGACGGGTCGCAGGCGGAGGACGTCCGCGTCGAGGAGAGAGGAAAAGCGGGGAAAGGGTGAAGCCCTCGTTTTAACGGAATATTATCCCCCTACCGAATATAGTTGGGACGTGTATTGCAATTGTTTCCCTCGCGTGGAATTCTGGCCAAAACTAGGATTTATTATTATCGTAGAGCAATCTGGCTGTTCGTAGATTTTTAACCCCTGATATTCGGGGGGATACGTACGTAAATGTGCCGGCGAAGCACGCAGAAAATTCATTTCTCTCGGTTTTGCGTCGCTCTCAGGGAGATTGCCACCGCCCGAATCTGACAGCGACGCAGGGCCTGAGGCCTGATCAACGTTGGAGACCAGCCCTCTCATATTCCCACCAGCTACCTTGAGAAAATACAACGAAGGTTCCATTTCAGTCGTAATGGGTGCTCGAACGACCACTCGAATGCACGCCAGCACTCAATTCTCCATCAGGCTGGCGCCGATCGGC
Organism: Boletus sp. MG55; assembly: GCA_003313885.1. Taxonomy (NCBI): domain Eukaryota; kingdom Fungi; phylum Basidiomycota; class Agaricomycetes; order Boletales; family Boletaceae; genus Boletus; species Boletus sp. MG55. The sequence continues at coordinate 13,235 of QGOI01001589.1, read as the reverse complement.
GATTGGCGGTTGCATGGCCTCCTCGCGAAAACCTTGAGAGGGCAACGTATGCATGCGTACCAAGCGGTCAGATAATCAGCAATCCTATTATATACCGTGTTGAGACGACGTCCAATTTTTCCAATTTATTTATTTTTCTGCTCATTACTGCCGCATCGCGGCTGGCCGGGCCGCGGAGTCGCGGCCTGCCTATGACTTCAGTCGGCGATATAATTAGCCAGCTTTCCACGACACGAGAGCAGACGTGGAGTATATTTCTAGCCTCTGCACTTTGCCCCCTTCCGAATGAGACGCTCAACACTCGCCGCCCTCGCTATTTCGTCCATCGCGCTTGGGAGAGCGCGGTTACTGTACTCAGGCCCTGAAGATCTTTATGCATTTCCAAAGTATCGTGTCACCTTTCTCAACGACTTCCCCGTCTTAAATGAAACTGCACTACGCTGGATCCAGTATGGCTTGCGGGGCGGCGAGCAGGAGTTCCTTGGCGAGTCATGGGACCCATATGCTTGGTACTCTCAGGAAGGCATGAAGGAAATAGGTAGTTCTGAAACTGGAACCTTCCACGAAGAGCCTAGTGTCCGTATGTTTGATATGTATTTACGTGCCCACAAGACTGACGTGACCGGGGCGCAGTACAGTCAGAAACCTCTGATTATTCTATCCAACACATGAAAATTGGTCCAGACAATGAGTTCCTCTGTCTCATTCCTCCCCCACGTGGTACCGGCACTGCAACGGAAGACTTTGATGGTGACGCGACACTCCGGAATAGCTGGTCGTTGCTTCAGCCTTTGTCCGGAAAATGCCTTTATGTGCGGTCCTTGTATCTGGAGGCGTTGTCATTTTCTGATTTCACCCATTAGCATCGACAAACGTGGTTTACGTATTCTTATTGTCACAACCAGGAAATTAGACAATTTAAAGAGCTCACTCCCACACAACAACCCACAGGTAACACATGTTTGATTGATGACTTGGCATGCTCAAATAATGTCACTTAACCAGGGCCGTATGAACCTGCTGAGGATCCACAGGTAGGTTTCCACGATTTCTTTGAAAATATATTATAATATTTGTTCAGTGGGAAGCGTTCACGCTGGGTCGCTCCCCGGCACCAGACAGCAGAGCGGATGTAGTCGTCGCTGATCAACTTCCTCATACTGCGAATTTGGAGGTTGCACATGGTCCAGGTTCGCGTTACCTTGTACAGCGATGGGGTGACGGCACATTCTGCGATAAAACCGGGAAACCTCGTGAAGTCGAAGTTCAGGCAAGTTGATTCCATCTCTCACAAATCGTTTAATGAACGGTTATCAGTTCCACTGTTCGATGACGATGACCGACTCTATACTTCTCGTTCGGGAAGCGAAAACATGTTCTTATGTACTCGTGGTACAGACGCCGCGCTTATGTGGTGAACCTGGGTTCAGATCTCGTATAGAAACTCGCGACGAGTCGCTTGTCCGCTGCCGGCAAATCATCGACCCGACTTCTGATCAGGTCTCTCCTTCCGAGTCAACACAGCTTGAACAGAGACAAACGAGCGAGCAAGTGAATCTGAATGAATCCGATCACCCTCTCCATCTTCTCCATCGCGAATCCCGTTTCATTACACCTACGCCGGCGCCACTCCAGAGCTCGCTAGGATCAAGCTCCGCTGATAAAGGTAGTGGTCAATGGGACGACTTTTGGAAACGGGCTGTAGAAGCCTTGATGAAATCGCCCGAAATTCGAGGGCTCGGCGGCAACAACCCACAAGTCTTCCTCGATCGTGGAGAAAATGGCGAAATAGTCATTGAGATTCTGGAGGAAATACCGATGGATGACAATGGCGATGGGGCGGTACAGGATGATGTGACTGCTGAAGAGTATGCACGTTTGACAGACGTGCTGCGAAATGCAATACTCGAAATGAGGCGTGATGAGGAAGCAAAGCGGGAAAGTGATCAAAATTGGGAAGAAGAGGAAGTGGATGGGTCCCGTAACACACGAGACGAGTTGTAATGTGGGTCGACTCCATTGTCTGGTTCGGTTTGACGGCCTGAATGCTATCTCTGTGTCAAATCCTTCAGGGGGGGAGATGTGAGCAAGTTTTCCAGGAGGGAAGACCAAGGAACGAGAATTTTATTCATATCCGTGTCATGAAGCTGGGCGCATCAACATGCCAGTGCGCAAATGCGGCGTCTTTCCTTGGACGAATGACCAGTCCTAATTCCCGTAAGTACAAGCCATCACTAACTGATGGGATTTTCTGCAGTCCCTCAAATCGGAATATAACAAAATAATATTTTATGCATGAAATAATTAGCGGCTTCGCGCCTGAACTGGTTCCGCTTCCCGCGAGCCCAGACCACTGGATGGGCGTAACTGGGAAGCACAGAAGCTGTATTCCCTGTAGGTAACGCAAGAGCCGTTCCATATACCAACTCGGTGGTCAACATCAAACCGCACTCTTTCACCGGCTACGACACATGGAAGCGCCAAACATTCAATTTGTTCCGTCCGCATCAGCACATGCTGTTGGAATCACGAAATCCCTGAACTTTGCTTCGTTTTCCAACGTCCGTTCACACGTAGGCCGCATCTCATCGTCCGATATTTCGGAACGCGGTGCAAATATATCACAGTGTCACAGTGTGGCATAGAAGAATGACAAGTTCGTCCACCTCTGGAATTTTTCTGCGCTTTTGTGGCGGCTCAGGGGTTCTCTCGAAGTTTTTATTATCGATAATCGCGCGCGCTTATCACCTGGTACTTGCGGTCGTTCAGATCTCTCACCGTCTTCTCAATCTTCCATCTGCTGCCTTCCATTCGTGGATTCTCACGGACTGTGCACCTTTGAGAATGCATTCCTTCGGCCACACCTTTTATTGGCCCGAGTGCGTAATTTCCTATGACCAATTCGCATTCTTTTCTTAAACTGATTATTCCCCCTCATTATATCGCCGACAACCACTTATCCCGTTCATCCTTCTTCGCAACTTACTCCGTCATCCGTCCGATCCATAGTCACGTCTTCATCCTAACGTTATGCCGCATGTGCTGAGGATTCCACTTTTCGCCTGCAGCTTGTGGCGCTGACCTGTCATAATTTAGTCGAAATGTTTAGATCCACTTGGAAGGAGGTTCCTTGGTTAACTTTTGACATCTATTCCCTTTTCCCGCATGCAGCCTCAATCGATTCCCCCTGAAGCACACAGACAGTAGCTAAATTCCTCCCACAGCGCGACATTCTTGCGAGCATATTGCGCCACCTCATCACTACAGGGCCTGATCTTTGGCCTCCTGAATTTCACTTCATTTCTCTCACGTTCCGGCGTGCTGCGGACTGCCTCACCCGTGTCTACGATGGCCGTCCGCCCTTGAAGAAATTGCTCAGTTAAGGTTTTATTGCCCAATTATTTAATGATGGGGAACCAGTGCTGAATATATGCTTTCGGCCGTATTCAGGTGACTTTTCGCGTTGGACTGGTGTGACAAACGTTCGCCAAAGTGATTCTACGATACCCAATTGCCAATTTACAGACAGCCTGGGACATCTTTCGTCTCGAGTGACCCACTCTCCATGAGGTGGGACACAGTCGACTTCGACTTGGGATAGGCGGTTCTCCCGTGTTTGATCGATCGCTATGCCGGCATGGCCTCGTTCTCTGTTCACCGTCTCACGTTTTTCTCGGGCATTCACCTGCAGCAGCAAGGTTGCGTAGTGCGACAGGGGCCCCCCTTCTGATATTGAGGAGCAGGAAAATCATACTGTCCACAAAGCTCCTCGTATAGAACCCCGGAGGTGACTCTATACTCGGAAGACTGGACTGCCATGGGCTTGAAATTGGATGGGGTAGATGGTGATTCGCTGACACCTATACTGGAGCAGCCTCTTGGTCTGATTTGCCATATGTTTTCTTGGGCGTGAATGATTTCTCAACCCTTGCAGGATAGTTTAAACGCCAGTAACAGCTCAAGGAATCTGGTTCGGTGCGCGCCGTCGGGAGACATCGGGTATGGTCTGATTCATGATTTGTCCTTCGAAGCCAAAATAAAAATAAAATAAGAGGGATAATAGCTGCGCTGTTTCGCCGCGGGAATGATCCACTCGTTCAGAACCTGTCACTACGCCTCTGGCGTGGGTGAGAACGTCACCGCGAGTGTGGTTCAAAGCAGATTGGCAGCCTTCGTCCGTGTCAATTTGCATCGATGCTCGGCCAGCTCGCTTCCGGTTGGTTCCAGTATTCTCCTTATTTCTCAATTAGCTTGAGTTGGCACGAGTCTAGCCACTGGCCCAGGCTATGTACGGCAATCACGATGGCCTAACTGACAGTGTCCGTATTCAGGCAATGGCCGGGCAAGTCTCCTCAATGTTCCTCCGATGTGATCCTTGCGTCTGTATACCCCTGTCGAGACATATGGGAGACCGAACCCCGACGGTCAGCCGGGATACAATGTAGCTAGGCTACCACACCCTGATACTTTTCTCACCGAATAGCAAAACTAGTGGCTCGCATCTTGCCCCTTCGGAGCCCACACAAGGTCGTCCAGGGACGCCCAGTTTACGGTAATTCCAGTAACTCCGGATGTCCTTCCCGGTGAACGTTTGAAACCCGAGCGTAACTACCGTCACACCATCATGGCACCGTCCTAAAAGTAGGTTCCGAAACGCTTCTGCAGTGTCAATAGGCTCAGCTGAGGTCCGGTTGCACATACCTGTCATCCCGTCCGACATCCTTGAAAGTTCACTTATTTTCTCGAAGGGTCAGAGCGTCCATCACATACCTGGGGTTGAAGTCCACGAATGTATGTACATTCATATGTCAGCATTCCTCCGTCTTCCAGCGTCCATTCGCTGCGAAACCACCTGTGTAGCCTCTCGTTCAAATTGTTGAACCCAGTCGATCAACTGATAGAACAACGTCCTGTTATCAGCTTCCGGCATATCCATAGCCTGGGCACGCTTTGTCCTTTCACAGACAGATGGAATGCTGGCGCGTACGACATGCATGCGCGTTCCATATTCGTTTCGCTTCTTCCGATCTTGATCGGCGTCTCTTTCTGAATCTCTAACGCGCTGCTACTACAGTCGTTATCGTAGAACGTGGGTGTATTCTGTTCCAAGATGGGCTTAGCTGTACCACAAGCAAGGGCGCTTCCCACTCTACCCCCTTTGAACATTGATGGATGTGTAAGCTACATGCCATCGGCTGGTGTTCGCTACCATCTGTTTGGTGACAGACAAACACCTGGACGCAGTCCATGTGTAGTTTCCCAATTGCACCGAGCATCAGCCCATCAGGCTGGTAACTTGAAAAGCGGTCACGATCAATCCCATGCTACCCCAAACTTTATATCCTGATTCCTGATCCATAACCAATTTCATCTCTGTGACATGCACATTTGTATTTTGCTCTTGTGAGCACATATTTTATCGCCTTTCATTCGTGCTACTCGATGATGGTTCTGATCAGTGGTTAGCTCTCTTCCAGAATGACATCGAACGCGAACATGACTCGCTCGTGTAGTATTCGTTTAGGTCGGAAGATATCCTCAAATCGATGGTACCGTCTAGCTGGTCCTATCAATGATTACTTCAAGCACAAGTATCCCTACGTCGACTCATCACGCCAAGTTCCGTGCACAGGTCCGAATTTCAGGGAAAAAAGATCTTTTCTAGAACAGGTGAGAACGTGTCGTTCCTCCGGCTTCTACTTGTGATTACCTTCCTCGTGATGTGGCACTCGCTCTAGTGGCAGGAATACGCGAGGGCATTCATCTCGATGACAAGACAACTTCGCATCATGTTACAACGCAAGTTGCCGTCATGCAATTCAATTGATCACCTTATTGTCTGCTTCCTCTATGCGGCTGTTGATGCGAGCGGCCCTCCGTTGGCGAACCTAGGACGACGCAAGACTCGAGGTTTGTTCGCGATGATGGGGAAGGGGGGTGTCTTTACTTCAAGAAATAAACGCGATGGCGCTCGAGCCATCACACTGTCCCCTGCTGTACCTATTTTGTCGCCTTTCGTTTATGCTGTCTGACGGTGGCTCCGATGGTGGCCCTTGTACAGATCTCCATCTGAATCAAAGTGACGTCTGACACTGACGTGAGTAGTGACTCACCTGCGAACTAGTCGTCTAGTAGGTTGGACGTACTGTATCCCATCGATGGCCCATCATCATTCCACTGCCATCGCCGGTCGACTAGGACATCCCAAGCTCCTGGTTACTTCAAGTCTGCGTTTATCCCTGCGTCGACGTCACGCCAAGTTCAGGAAAAAAGATCTTTTCAAGTTTGTCACAGTGCATGTTGTCCCTCCCTGGCTGATAGGCTTGTGAATGTGGCACTCTACATTCCGGTGACGCCGGGGGTACGCGAACAATCATATCTCCGTAACGAGACGACGCAGGGTGTGCCGTCATGCATGCGATCGCCTCACCTGCGTTCTTTTCTTGATGCCTGTGATGGGAAGGTTCGTCCGCGATGATCGGTACCTGGGCCCGACGAGGGGTCGGTATGGACAACAAAGGTGCCTTTGTGCAAGGCGACGCGGCGGCGTACTCGGGTAGCTGCGAGGGAGATCTGTCAGTCTTGATTGCCTGCCGTCGTTGTGGGTACCTCATTCCCTGATCAGTCGATATGTCAGGTTTACATCGCACGATGTACCTCTCTCCTACATTCTTATATATGAATGACACGGGCTCGTTTAGACGAAGAACATATGAGGGGTCCGGTCGCTCCCTTTCCTCGTAGGTGACATTGATAATGAAACCGTACGAGTCGGAATCGAAATGTGAACGATTCCTTACTTTGATCTCTTCCCGGGGTAAATTCGCAGGTAGGTCTTCTACCCAGTAGGGACCGTCACACGCACTCGATGATCCAGTCCAACGGATCAACATTTGCGCTCACCGCCAGAGGTACGTTCCAGAACCCTCTGCAAACCAGGACGGGTCCGGCCGAAAAGTAATCGATTTTCCAGGACATGTATGACCCAAATCAGTGCCAACTAGATTCGATTAAGTAGATAATAATGAAGACGAAAAGGAACGTGAATGGCAGCGGCTCTACACAAGCCTAGCGGGAAAGGGTGATCTAGTGAGCAGTTTACGAAGTGGTGTCAGTCCAGTCCGAAGGAGTGGCATAGCGCCGTTGGCGACGAGCAGACAAAGCAACATAATGTCCGATGAGAGGAACGAAAAAAAAGGTCGTAATCCAGAGACAGAGACAAACGAGGCAGAGCATGCGACAAGCGCAAGAGTCAGACGACTGGCCTATTTCTTCTTGTTATTAGTAATGACAACCGCGAGAATGATGGCGACGATGGCAAGGATGACGAGTGTAATAAAGAAGCAGATCCACCGCTTTTTTCTTGCGGCGCGAGCAGAGACAACGGCCTTATCCGTGTGTCCAATTCTGGATCGTAGACGTTAGAAGTATAGTACAGAGCGGATTGGAATGTATAGCATACCCCGCTTCCATATCTTTTTCGACAGTCGCCGCTGTCGTTTCTATGTTGTCTATCATGTCACTCTGTTGCTCTACCATGATGCTCATCTGCACAAAGACGCAACAATCAGTACTATGACATCAAACATTCCTGTTCGACGTACGTCATTGAACAGTTGCGCAAGTTCTGCAATAGTTTGCTCGATACGCTGGATGTCCTGGTGTCGTTCTTGTACCTCTCGGTAAGCAGCCCTCGATACACCATAACGGTTCGAGTTCATCAACTAATTCGAGTCAACCCAAGATTTCAGAACGCATATTGCGACGACTTACGGCTTGGCTGAAAATCTGGCTGCCAGACTCATCGTTCACCACTGCCCGTATCTCCTCCGGCGTCGCATCTGGTTTGACTAAACACATCCGAGTCAACCGTCAGACAAACGACACCTGGACGAACAGAACCCACCGATCTTGAACTGCCTCTCCATGCGTTGTTTGTACTTTTGTCGGTATTGCTGTTCCACCTGTTGGTAGTTTTGAATCGCATCCACGAATTTGGACTTGACAAATGCGGTCTATAGGAAAAAGCAAGTCGTCAGCGTCATCTTCCCCGCTTTCTCCTCCATCCTACCTGCTGTTTACGAATCTGGCCGTCGCGTCCACTCCCAGGTTGCCTCTCCAACGCCTGAATACGTCGTTTCAATGTCGTGCTCAACGCACTCGTCTCCTCCATGAGTTCCGCCAACTGTGCTGCATTCCGTTGGGCAACTGCATCATCAGTGTTATTCAACGACCGTGAATGAAGCTCGTCGACTCGAGCGATGTTGGCATTGAACGTCTTGAGACTGTCTTGAAGGGAAGAAATCTATACGGCATCACGAAAATTAATACAAGCATTAGGAGACGGAAAGGAGGTGAGGGAGAGCAAGGCAACGACGAATCAAGCATCATCCATGGCTAGAAGAGGACATGCGTACTTCAGCGTAAAAGGTGCCCATGGAGTCCCCTGGGTCTGCGAAGTTGGCCATGCTGTCCTTGACTTCAGACATCTCGTACCCGTCGTCGTCCTGTCGGGCATATGGATTCGCTCGATATTGGCTATGCGGACATGAGTCGTCAGGAGTGCGTTCTCGAGATGCAGGGAAACGCGGTACTCACCTGCCCTGTTGCTGGGCCTACATAACATGGGGCAACGCTCAGTACGGCGTGAACGGAGAGGAGAAAGAGACACTGACTCTCATTGCGGCTAGTCTGTCCATGGTAATGTAATGTCGTCAAAAAGTGAGGAAAGGGTCGACGAAACGAGATTGGTAGTTTCTATGGACGGACTGCCTTGTTGATGCGACGCGTTGCAACAAACGACTACAAACAAACAACACCGCTTTGATTGATGCCACCAACAAGGTGGCTGTTCGAACGTTACGAGGGATGGTTTAGACTGCATATCTGTCCGTGGATCTTCATTCCAGTAGCTGGAACTCTCAATGAAAGCTATCAGTGTCCTTGCGATTTTCCAGAGGCAGTTAACGATCCGGCTGCGTCGCGCTGGTGGACGCAGCTGGCCACGAACAAGTTCTCTCTAGCAACTACGGACGACGCTCAAAGATCCGTGCCAACGCGGTTTCACTGGCGCTCGCATACATGTACAAGGGCGGTAAAATCGAAGCAGGACTGTCTAATTCGCACGTATGTGATGACGTGCGAGTCCGATGTGGTTAACACTCGAAGCGGGCACTAAACTCCAAGTCATGAGGATCGTCTTTCAACAGCCTATCGTATACTGTCCCAGGGAGTCGAGCAAGCAGAGGATGACTTTGGACAATGCGCTACTCGAGGTGGTGACACGATCGATGAGAGGCGCGCCAATGCAATGACATCATGGTCCTCATGCAAGTTGTACGACCTGGGAGGCAGTCCCCTCAAACGCGTATTACTCAATCGTAGTGGATGGCGTCGAGTGGGACCGTAGACAGTGACCAGGGGGGTGTGTGCACCGGCCGAGATGACCACAAAAAAAGGTCTTGAATGCTCTGCGAGTGTAACCTTGCCTCAGAACCACGCTGATGTGCACCTCATGTTTGTTCCAAGATCTGGTAATACCATCGTGTACTATGCAACGTTTTTTTTCCCACTCTTTTCGCCTTCCTCGAAGGCAATGATACCGCCTCCTCCACTGCGACCCCAAAACAGCTGGCTCAGTGTCGTACGAGCTTTCGGATCGAAGCATAACATACGACGGAGCGCAGGTCTTGTTTCACGTGGAAGCAGACGGAAAACAGAGTTGGGGGAGGTGCGCGATTCGGTGCGCTTGCGTGTGGTTCTCTTCGGAGCTGCAGGCTTTGGAGCTCACTGGCACGTCTGAGGTGGAGAACCGGACCTCGGAGGGGATGGTGCTGGGCGGGTCGGCTGCGGTTCCGAAGATGGGAAATGTGTTGGTGATGATGGAGACATAAACGACTCGCCGCTCCTTCCTCTGCACGGACAATTTCAGTGCTGATCGTCAGTGGACTTGCGCAATAATCAAGACGAAAAGGAACGTGAATGGTAGTGGCTATATACAAGCCCAGTGGGAAAGGGGGATCTAGTAAGCAGTTTGCGAAGTGGTGTCAGTCCAGTCCGAAGGAGTGGCATAGTACCATTGGCGACGAGCAGACAAAGCAACATAATGTCCGATGAGAGGAACGAAAAAAAGGTCATAATCCAGAGACAGCGACACACGCAAGAGTCAGGTGACCGGCCTACAGGTGGCCGCTAAAGGCAGCCGCGAGAACGATGGCGACCATGGCAATGATGACGAGTGCAAGGAAGAAGCAGATCCAAAGCATTTTTCTTCTGCCGCGAGCAGAGACAACGGCCTTATCCGTGTGTCCAAGTCTGGAGCGTAGACGTTAGAAGTACAGTACAGAGCGGATTGGAATGTATAGCATACCCTGCTTCCATATCTTTTTCGACAGTCGCCGCTGTCGTTTCTATGTTGTCTATCATGTCACTCTGTTGCTCTACCATGATGCTCATCTGCACAAAGACGCAACAATCAGTACTATGCCATCAGACATTCCTGTTCGACGTACGTCATTGAACAGTTGCGCAAGTTCTGCAATAGTTTGCTCGATACGCTGGATGTCCTGGTGTCGTTCTTGTACCTCTCGGTAAGCAGCTCTCGATACACCATAGCGGTTCGAGTTCATCAACTAATTCGAGTCAACCCAAGATTTCAGAACGCATATTGCGACGACTTACGGCTTGGCTGAAAATCTGGCTGCCAGATTCATCATCCACCACTGCCCGTATCTCCACCGGCGTCGCATCTGGTTTGACTAAACACATCCGAGTCAACCGTCAGACAAACGACACCTGGACGAACAAAACCCACCGATCTTGAACTGCCTCTCCATGCGTTGTTTGTACTTTTGTCGGTATTGCTGTTCCACCTGTTGATAGTTTTGAATCGCATCCACGAATTTGGACTTGACAAATGCGGTCTGAGCAAGTCGTCAGCGTCATCTTCCCCTCTTTCGCCGCATCTTACTTGCTGTGTCCGAATCTGGCCGTCGCGTCCACTCCCAGGTTGCCTCTCCAATGCCTGAATACATCGTTTCAATGTCATGCTTAACGCACTCGTCTCCTCCACGAGTTCCGCCAACTGTGCTGCATTCCGCTGGGCAACTGCATCGTCAGTGTTATTCAACGACCGTGAATGAAGTTCGTCGACTCGAGCGATGTTGGCATTGAACGTCTTGAGACTGTCTTGAAGGGAAGAAATCTATACGGCATCACGAAAATTAATACAAGCATGTACGAAATTAGGAGGTGAGGGAGAGCAAGGCAACGACGAATCAAGCGTCACCCATGGTAGAAGAGGACGTGCGTACTTCAGCGTAAAAGGTACCCATGGAGTCTCCTGGGTCTGCCCGGCCTCCACCAGCGGTGAGGTTGGCCGTGCTGTCCATGACTCCAGACATCTCGTACCCGTCGTCGTCCTGTCGGGCATATGGATTCGCTCGATATTGGCTATGCGGACATGAGTCGTCAGGAATGCGTTCTCGAGATGCAAGGGAACGCGATACTCACCTGCCCTGATGCTGGACCAACATAACATAGGGCAACGCTCAGCACGGCGTGAACGAAGAGGAGAAAGAGACACTGACTCTCATCGTGGCTAGTCTATCCATGGTAATGTCGTCAAAAGTGGGGGAAAGGGTCGACGAAACGATATTAGTAGGTTCTGAGGACGGACTGCCTCGACGCGTTGCAACTAGTCGCCGCAAAATACGGACTGGGTATCGTTCCGAGCCACATCTCAATCAGGTATGCGAACGACCCAGTACAGTACAGTACTTGGACGGAACTGCCTTGTTCATCGGCGGCGCATTGCAACAAACGACTACAAACAACCAACACCGCTTTGATTGATGCCACCACAAGCTGTGCATCCTATGTGATGCGCGCGCGAGTCCGATGCACCAACATTCGAAGCGGGCACTAAACCCCAAGTCACTGGCATGAGGATCGTCTTAAAAAATGAACAGCCCATAGTATGCTGTCGCAAGGAGCCAAGCAAGCTGAGGATGACTTTGGACAATGTGCCACTTGAGGTGATGACACGAGCGATGAGAGACGCGTTTGAAGATGATCCTCATGCAAGTTGTGAGGCGGTCCCCTCAAACGCGTATTACTCAATCGTAGTGGATGGCGTCGAGTGGGACCGTGGACAGTGACCAAGGGGGTGCGGCGATTGCAAAAAAAGGTCTTGACGCGTAACCTTGCCTCAGAACGGTGCACCTCATGTGTGTTCCGAGATCTGGTAATACCATCGCATACTATACAACGTTTTTTTTTTCGATTCGTACACCGTTTTTCGCTCGGCAGCCCCCCTAAGGCCATTCGAGCAGAATCAAGCAGCATCCAGCGCAGCACGCAGGACGGCGATCTGTCGGTCTAGCGTCCCCCGACTAGGCCCCCCGATCGCCGTCCGCCTCTCCACGCTCGCCTCGAAATCAAACACGTCCACGACGTCCTCTCCAAACGCCTCGTGCAGCTGCTTGTAATCGTGCACCGAGAGCCCGTCGAGCTGGCATTGACGCGCCTCGGCCAACGCCACCGCGCGTCCCGAGACGTGATGCGTCTCTCGAAACGGTACCTGCGGGAAAAAGGTGAGCGAGCGAGCGACCCGTGCACAGGTGGAACCACGTACCCCCTTGCGGACGAGGTAATCCGCTAGATCCGTCGCGAGCACGTCCATGGTCAACGCGGCCCGCATTTTTTCCGCATGCACCTACCCCACCACGTCGTCACATCGTCAACCGCTCGTCCGACCGGCATCACGACACATGGACAGACACGCACCGTCATCGTGGCGATCACGCCCTCGGCAATCTTGAGCGACGCCCCGATGGTGTCGACCGTGTCGAACAGTGGTTCCTTGTCCTCTTGCATGTCCTTGTTGTACGTCGACGGCAGACCCTTGAGCGTCATCAAGAACCCGGCCATCTTGGAACGTCCAAAACGTCGTCGAGTACGTGCGTCAGCGAGCAGGCGAGGGTAGGCGGACACGCACGTTTCCAAAGATCCGACCCGACTTGCCTCTCAACAACTCCAACGAATCCGGGTTCTTTTTCTGCGGCATGATGCTCGAGCCGGTGCTAGTAATACCCCCCCGTCCGCGTAACCGTCAATCGCCTGTCCGTCTCGACACGACGCGACGCACCTATACGCATCGCTCAACGTGACGAACCCAAACTCAGCCGTCGAATACACGATCAAGTCCTCCGCCAACCGACTCATGTGCGTCATCG
>QGOI01001573.1:0-12644 GCA_003313885.1 Boletus sp. MG55 | reverse complement strand
TCCACCAGGCTTCAGTACCTCCATAGCAAGCGATTTGATGGTCTCTCGAGGCTCCGGTAGCGAGCAGAGCGTCAGCACAGACACGAGCGTATCGACGGGCTGATAACCCCCCAGAGAGGTGAGAATTGTGGTGGTGTCCTCGGCGCCACAAGCGAGGAGGAGAAACGTGCCAGCTGCCTCGGTGAACCCGGCTGAATCCGCGGCACGGCGGATTTCGTCGTGCATGAGGGAGTTGGGTTCGAGGGCAACATATTTCTTGACGCGAATGGTATCAAGATATTTGGCCGTGTGGCCATGCCCTTGGTGTGGGATGAACACATGGAGTGGCTCGGAGAGGGAGTGAGCGCTTACCTGCACCAAGATCGAGGACGACGCCGTATGCGTTCTGGGTGATGAGCGACGTCTTTAATTGGACGTTGTTCCCATCAATGCCAGGGCCAAAGGCAGTCCAGACATGAGACATGAAGATGCGTGAGACCACCATTGGCTGGAAGAGGAGGGAAGGGGTGACCCATATGCGTTGAACGGTAGGCCAAAATGCGAGCTGGAGTGCGAGGTAAAGGTCGGAGAGAGGGCTGAATCGGTTGAGGATGGACATTCGTTGGCTGCGGTCGTGGTGGTATTAGAGCAAGAGATGCAGGGTACTTATTTCTCAAAGGATGGTGTCGACGACGGTGACGGGTTTGATCAAGAAATGGGTTCATAGAATAGTTCTGTATGTGACAGTGACTGAGTCGTCGAGTTCAAGTTCAGTTCCCTGGGACCTGGACCGAGTGCAGCCATCATTGAGCGGGCAGAGGTCGTCCCTCGAGCTAGGTGGCACCACCGCCGAGTGCGATGATGCGGGTTCGACGTCGTCATTGGTCCTCTCTTCCTCGGCCACGATTTGGTTTCCCACGTCACGGTAACTAGACACTCGCGAAAAGTTTGGTTGACACCTGGCAGCTGCGCCGCTGGCCAAAAGGTCATCCAACAACGACACCCGACTTCTCGCTCGTTCGACGCTTTCGGTACGTCGACGACACTCGCTATGCCACGACAGCTCATTAGTACTCTTGCTAGGATCTAAATAGTATACCAACGCATTTCATCCTAACTCGCGAAATGTACAGCACAAGGGCACTCCGTACGAACGCAGCTGCCCCGCTGAGAACGCTCTTGACCGCGTTCTCTACTGCAGTTGGTCGTCTTGACAAGTCCTTTTCGCCCGCAGATACGATTACACGTCTCCAAGCACACGTTCGCAAAGTCTGATGTCATCTACATATTTCATATCATCCTCGCCATATTCTGGCTCACCATCATGGGGGTCCCATCCTTTCCCTCCAAACTCTTCATCCCTCTCCTCTACATCATCGCCCTCTTCATTCCATTTACCTCCCAGTTCTTTGTCCCAGCAACGCCCATCTTTGTCTGGCTCCTCGCCTTCTATACCAACCGATTTATACCCTCCAACTTCCGCCCTGCTGTGCACGTTATCCTCCTCCCAACACCCGAGTCCGTCCTCTACGGCGCCAACAGCTCCGACATCCTCACCCGTTTCACCCACCCCGTCTTCGACATCATCGCCTGGCTCCCCTATGGCGTCATCCACTATACCTACCCACTCGTCCTTTCCCTCTTCCTCTGGCTCTTCCGCCCCCCGCTTGCCCTCAAGACATGGGCCAAGACGTTCGGCTACATGAATCTCACTGCCGTCCTCGTGCAAATTCTCATCCCTTGCGCAGCACCCTGTACGAAGTCATCTACGGCCTGACACCTGCCACATACGACGTCCCCGGCTCCCCCGGCTGTCTCGTAAGTATCGAGGCCCTCTTTGGCAGCGACGGCTACCAAACCGCCTTCTCTAACTCCCCTCTCGTCTTTGGCGCCTTCCCCAGTCTCCATGCCGGCTGGGCTACCCTCGGCGCTCTCTTCATCACCCACTTTTGGGACGGCAGCGCGAGATATGTGTGGACGTACGTCGGCGTGCTTTACTGGAGTACCATGTACCTCACGCACCACTACCTCATCGACGTCGTCGGCGGTGCGTGTCTCGCCACTGCCTTCTTTTACCTCTTCATGCCTGACGAGCTGCGTGCTGCGCCGGGTGCACACGGTACAAGTGGGCGGTCCAAGTACGAGCAGTATGATCTGGAGGCGAGACGCCAAGTCGGCGGATCTGTCGGACGAGTGGGAGCAGGACCAGCCGATCTTGTATCGTTCGCCGAGTCCAAATGCGAGTTATGCGGGTGGGCAGGATCAGAGCGAGGTTGTGAGGCAGCAACAGCCGATGCATGGAGGGACGACGACGACGACGAAAAAAACGGGGGGAGGGAGGGTGCATCGGCATACGGCGAGCATCGTGAGTCTGATTCGAGCGGACGAGCGGACGGAGGGGTGGAGTCCGATTGGGAACAAGGGATTCGTGTTTCCGCCTGTGAGTCGTTGATGCCAGGGCGTGGAGAGCGTTGGAGATGCTAGACGAGGGGGGCTCACATGGACGTACGACTGTAGCCATACGAGCCCACCGTACGACGACGCCGGATCTTGATCAATCGATTCGCTATACCCGATCTACCAGCATGTGTCGACGTGCGTTATTTCTGCGGCGATGGCATCGGTTGAACGGACAGCGCAGCGAGCAGCGCACACAGCGACTCAAACGAGTCGATACGCGATTGCTGGCTGTAGGCAAGGCGCATCAGCACGAACGGTGAACGTACCTGAGGCGTCCGCACCACCTGCTAACGACCCTAGACGACGTACCGAGCACCCACCCAAACCCACCGTGCCGATGTGAATGACTCAAGTCGCCACCTTGCGGCTCAACCTGACGTAGTAATGGCTCGATTTTCTGAATCAAACGAGTTTTCTACCGCGAACATCGTACACACTAAATTCTACCCATCCGTGGCTTGTATTGATTATCAATATCATTATTAGTCAAGCCTCCAAATTTGGAACGAGTATGATAAGATAGCAATTACTAGGAGAACAACATATGTTAGCCTCTTGGTGGCTGACAAGGTCCATCCAACCTGAAATTATGTCCAATGGGCAACTCACTCCAGGGCCTCCACCATATTCACCTTCGTTGCCCCCGAGTGACTGCCCACCTCCATACTCGCCTTCCCAAACCATGGTAAAAACCATGCTTTGCTTATGCCGTATTGATCACTTACTGTGATATTTCCAGGCTCCTTCTATTCCATCTTCATCCTCGTCACCTGTACGAGTAAGTAGTACTCTTCCTCAAAATCTGCATCCTCATGCAAGCTCACTTAATTTTTAGTTTTTTCGCTCCTTAGCCCCCTCCAGAGCCCGAGGCTTCCTCAGGGGCTCCTCCACCAATAATGACATCTCCGGTTCAAGTTCTGGATCACCAGGCCATCAGTATGCTGCTCCTTCCCCAGCTGACCCTGGACCTAGTGCTATCCTCCCGGAGCCTGCCCCAACTAAAGATTCCGAGTCCACTTCCAACTTTCCACTGGCACCTAGTTTTGACCTGTTCCACGAGGTCCCACATTCTATGACGATCAAGACATTTATTTCCGAATGGGGTTGTGATGACCTGCTTACAACCCCTCCTCAAAGCGCTGAGGGGTTAGAGCTCATCAGCGTAACGCACGGAAAACGCTTGTTCTCACAATACCAGCATGAGTTTATGCTCATGCAGGTGCGTAATGTGAGGTCAAGGTACGTATCGTTACCCCATTTTGCTTAGTGATTTATCTCACATATATCCAAGTAACATCCTACACCTCGTTGTGGAGAGAGGATTCAACAGGTTAGGTAGAGCCTCAAAGATAGAGGGCATAGCAATCGACACACTATCAATTCTTTCAAAGAAGGATTTGAAGACATACAAGAGCTCAATTACGATTACCCGGATGGTCTGGCGTTTCGAGTACCCACCTCTCCATGAAGTCATCACACTCCTCTATCTCACTACCATTCATCATCCTGGCTATTCGGCTACGACTTACAATTGCTACTGGTATGTCGCAGTTGGAACTGCCGCACTCGAGAGTTATCGTTCCAGGTATAAGCCGGTTTTGGATGACTCGGAGATTGCCTCACCAAAGGCTTCCAAGGGGTCAAGGATATGCTTAGTACAGGTCGTCACTCCAGAAGTTGTCTACAAAGACGCTGTGAAGGTGGTTGTCCAGTACTACGAGAGGTATGGTGCACAGCCTGAGGAACTCCCGGGGAACTTCAAAGGCAAAGGACATACATTTTAGTAATTCTAGGTACTAGTTCAAGTTGGCAGGCTAGTGATCAGACGGTGCGCATGAAATATGGTCGCTACTAAGCTACTTTTGGACCTTTACTATCAACTGTCGCGGAAGCACTCAACGCACCACTGCTTCTGATTGTCATCAATGCGCTTGACGCCGGGTGGGTTCGTGATTCATATGTATCCGTCCTCTCTGCACTTGTCGTCTCATCTATGTAAGACGGTGCACAGACTACAGTCCAGTGATCTCCTCCGTCCGGTCTTTACGGGATGCCCCACCAAGAATGTAAAAATCGTCGCGATATCGCTCGGGTCGTTTCAGCGACTCATTGCACTCAAAGCGGTCCCCCAGTCCGCTGTCCCATTGATCGTCAACAGTATGAGCGATGCCATGAGTCAGAGCGTTTGACATTCAGCTCCGTATTTTACAACCCTTGTATCACTCATAACGAACTTTCCTTCTGTTCATGGAGAACTATTGGGCGAGGTATGATTTACGCTTTGATACCAAACACAAAACCCCGAACACGAAATCCAGTCTCTACTTTTATGCTTCAAGTTGCAAGACTCTCGGATTGCAGTTGTGTCGTCGAACGAAGGCGGGTGTAGCCATACGAGGCTCGATATACCCGGTCCACCAGTACATAACTTGACAAGGTCCCTCTCGTTTGAGTGTGAAGTTGGCACGATTGCCTTTACACAAAAAGGTGAATACGTGTAGACACATTGCGGCTCCTACTTGACCCCTCCCTATAGTACGTCAACTGTGATTTCACTAGCCGCTGAGCGAGTACCCCACAGCGCCCCGGACGCCGTTCAACTGCATATCAATCAAGGCATCAAGGATCCTCTGATCGGGCTCGTCGAGCGTCTCGCGGAACTGCGGCTCCTTCATCCACTGCAACCCGTGCTGGAGCACGTTGCGACCGCGGGCAGAACCGCCTCGCGTGTCCCCCATACGGTCGCGTGGAGCGTCACACGACGCTGCTTGTGATCGTACGTGGCGCAGTGGAGGATGTTGCTGTTGAAAAACACGGTTTCGCCGGCTGTGTCTAGAGGGCGTCAGACATGCCAGCTCATATAGGGAGAGGGTGAGAGGGACTTGCGTTGGAGTGGGTGCTGCTGGTGATGTGCAGGGGGAGAGACGTATCTTGCCAGGGCGAGCGTGTTATCGCAGTGTCTCGACACCTTGAATGAGGAGAAAAGAGCCAAAGGGATTCAACGCCGGCCCAATGTCGCGCATGAACTCTGCCCGCAACTTCACTGCAAACGCTAAGGGTCTAAAAACTTCACTGAACTGCAGCCCGTGATACCCCTCCGACGGGGACGTGGACGAAGGGAATTTGCCACTGCGGGCCCAGTCAAACTTGCCTGTCGTGCGCGTGAGTTGGTAATCAGGAGCTAGCCACAGTCGGCGTACCAGAGTCGATCACAGCGCCGGCGATCGTGGTCCCGTGACCGCCAATCCACTTCGTGGCACTGTGCACTACAAGAGGCATCAGAGCCCGATCGCTGAGAGCAAGATGGATGTACGGACAGACAATGTCCGCGCCCATAGAAATTGGTTGGATGGAATATCCCCCACAACCGTCATGACTGTTCGTCCTGCGAGAATCCTAGACAACCCACCTTGGCGAGTTCTGGAATCGGAGCAACGTTGTATTTTGGATTCCACATACTCTCGACAAAGATCGCTTTTGTCTTGTTGTCGACTGCGCCTTCAAAGCCAATGGGTTTATCTCCGTTGACGAACTTGACGCCAATGTTGTATTTCTTAAAGGTCACTGTTGGGGAAGGCTTTCAGAGACTCGTTGAGAGGGGCTCAATTCGATCTGATAAACCTTTGAATTGGTTATATGTCTGCAAATATCATGAATCAGACCAAGTCGCGGAAAAGATGTCGACTTACCCCACCATACAGATAAGACATCTCCGCTGTATTGAAGGCTGAAACGTCAACTTTCCATGCGAAGATACTCACGTAGAAACGATATTATCGTCTGGGTTAGTAATCGTGGAGATCGTCAAAAATTGAACGGCTTGGCCAGAGGAGGTCGCGACGGCCGCAACACCGCCCTCGAGTGCTGCCATCCGTTGCTCGAATACGTCCTGCACAGACAGGCACGCCACGAAACGGCCAACAGGCAAGGATAGGCACGCACGACGGTGGGATTGCTGATGCGAAAATAGGCATATGAAGGCGTTCTGTCGGCGACTTGGTCAAGAGGTGTTCTACGGAAAGATCATGGGCTCACGACACATCTCAGAGCGAAATTTTCCGCAGCGTGTTATGTCAGGGGTAGGTCACATCAATCAGGGCTCGCCTAGATCGCGTGTGATGCTGTCCAAAACGTACCGCTGGATTGTTGAACACGAAACTGGTAGAGGCATAAATGGGAACTGCCCGAGCATTGACCGCAGAGTCAGGTGCTTAACCAGCATGGAGCTGCAGCGTTTCGAACTCGCGGTTTCTGATGGCAGGATGTGAAGCTCCTGTTCACCGACGATAGGGTATCACCAACGCACCTGGTGGAGTCAGCCATGATGGAAAGAAAGGGTTAATCAAGCGAGATACGAGCGCCCGAGTACAAATGGGCCAACTGGCCGTTGAATAACACCCCCAGCGAGAACGTTCTATGATGGCGGTGGCAATACAGTACCACGATCGTGATTGAGACCTTTGCCTGGCAGATCTTGTTGGGCGAGATCGAGACATTCCAGTTTACCTCCTGAGTTTGACGAGCACGAATGGAACACATCGAGACTCTACACGTGAGCGTCAAGACCATGAACAACGCTAGTAGAATGGAGTGGTGCTTCAGAGTAGATATATGGTGTGAGTAGGCAGGACTGAAAAAATAAACATAACAGATCGACATACACACACGCAAAACGAGGTCACATAGCCTTGACAAATTTCCCCACGCGATGCCAGAATAGATGTTCCTCGTCTTCACCGTCCATGCCTGTCATTTCCTCGCTCGCCCATCCCCCAACTTCCTGGATCCATACGTGAGTGGGACGATCCATCTTGCACCCATCAAACACAAACGCCCAGAGCGGCGACCAAAACGTCTGCCACCAGGCGACATGGGGCTGGGGATTCCGAACGTGCTCGAAAAAGAGCACTTGTCCACCAGGCTTCAGTACCTCCATAGCAAGCGATTTGATGGTCTCTCGAGGCTCCGGTAGCGAGGAGCGTCAGCACAAGCACGAGCGTATCGACGGGCTGATAGCCCCCCAGAGAGGTGAGAATGGTGGTGGTGTCCTCGGCGCCACAAGCGAGGAGGAGAAACGTGCCGGCTGCCTCGGTGAACCCGGCTGCATCCGCGGCACGGCGGATTTCGTCGTGCATGAGGGAGTTGGGTTCGAGGGCAACATATTTCTTGACGCGAATGGTATCAAGATATTTGGCCGTGTGGCCGTGCCCTTGGTGTGGGATGAACACGTGGAGTGGCTCGGAGAGGGAGTGAGCGCTTACCTGCACCAAGATCGAGGACGACGCCGTATGCGTTCTGGGTGATGAGCGACGTCTTTAATTGGACGTTGTTCCCATCAATGCCAGGGCCAAAGGCAGTCCAGACATGAGACATGAAGATGTGTGAGACCACCGTTGGCTGGAGGAGCAGGGAAGGGGTGACCCATATGCGTTGAACGGTAGGCCAAAATGCGAGCTGGAGTGTGAGGTAAAGGTCGGAGAGAGGGCTGAATCGGTTGAGGATGGACATTCGTTGGCTGCGGTCGTGGTGGTATTAGAGCAAGAGATGCAGGGTGCTGATTTCACTGGGATCAACGTCCGTGTGCAACCAAATTGAGAACACTCAGCATCCCTCCCGGAGCCTGAGGTACCGCGATGTTACCACAAAGGATGGTGTCGACGGCGGTGACGAGTCTGATCAAGAAATGGGTTTATAGAACAGTTCTGTATGTGACACCTGGACCGAGTGCAGCCATCATTGAGCGGGTAGAGATCGTCCCTCGAGCTAGATGGCACCACCGCCGAGTGCGATGATGCGGGTTCGACGTCGTCGTTGGTCCTCTCTTCCTCGGCCACGATTTGGTTTCCCACGTAACTAGACAAAGTTCGCGAAGTTCGATTGATACCTGCCAGCAGCTGCGCCGCTGGCCAAAAGGTCATCCAACGACGACACCCGACTTCTCGCTCGTTCGACGCTTTCGGTACGTCGACGACACTCGCTATGCCACGACGGCTCATTAGTACTCTTGCTAGGATCTAAATAGTATACCAACACATCTTATCCTAACTCGCGAAATGTATAGCACAAGGGCACTCCGCACGAACGCAGCTGCCCCGCTGAGAGATACGTGTGGACGTATGTCGGGGTACTCTACTGGAGTACCATGTACCTCACGCACCACTACCTCATCGACGTCGTCGGCGGTGCGTGTCTCACCACCACCTTCTTTTACCTCTTCGTGCCCGACGAGCTGCGTACTGCACTGGGTGCACACAGTGCAGGTGGGCGGTTCAAGTACGAGCAGTATGATCTCGAGGCGAGATGCCCCGTCGGGGTCAGCGCGGACGCGTTTGCGAGCGACACGACCGAGTCGGCGGATCTGTCGGACGAGGGGGAGCAGGACCAGCCGATCTTGTATCGTCCGCCGAATCCAAACACGAATTATGCGGGTGGGCAGGGTCAGGACGAGGTTGTGAGGCAGCAACAGGCGGTGCACGCGACGACGACGAAAAAGACGGGGGCACGGAGGATGCATCGGCGTGCGGCGAGCATTGCGAATCTGATTTGAGCGGACGAGCGGACGGGAGGGGTGGAGTCCGATTGGGAACAAGGGGTTCGTGTTTCCGCCCGTGAGTCGGTGATGCCCAAGGCGTGGAGATGCGTTGGAGGTGCTAGATGAGTGGGTTCACATGGACGTACGACGAGGCTCGATCTTGATTCATCGATTCGCTATACCCGATCTACCAGTCCATATGTCGACGTCATGCGACAAAGTCCCTCTTGTTCGAGTGTGGTTGCTTGATAAATGAGTACATACATACACGCTACGACTGTCGACCTGTGCCTTTCCTATGTCACCTGTGCTTTTTACTAACTGCTGAGCGAGTGCTCCACGTCACCCCAGACTCGCACGCCGTTCTGCATCTCGATCAAGGCACGATATCGACCATCCTCTAACCGCAGCGAAGCGTCGCACGTGGCCCGCCCGGTGGAGGATGTGGGAGTCGTAAAACATGGTTTCGCCCGTGTTGATTGGACTCTGGGGTGCGGAGTCGTTGGTGTCAAATTCTGAGATGGTTACCACAAAGTGTGCATCTGTGATCTCCTCGAACGTCGCAGTTTTTCATATGGGTAGATCCACCACCACGCAGAATAAAACGGCAAAAATATGTAGTGCAAAGAGAGCGCATAGTTACGTAGTGATACGATGTGCATAGGGGTGATTCAGCGAAGATGGTAACCTACTAGAGATGAGGAATGAAGTTTGTCCATAAGATAGTCTGGTGAGCGGAGCAAGGTAGCGCACGGAGGCTAGTAAGCATCAGTCCTGTGAGTAGTATCCGAGCCCAGCCACCTAAACAGCCTAAGTTGAACATCCATAGAAGATGGACCGCAGTACCTGTGTCGTTATCCAACCACCCCAGAGTTACAAAGACCCAAATTAAGCCCCATACAGTAAGGACGGCTAGTGGGGTTCCTGTCAAAACAAGTGATGCTATATGCCACAGAATCTTCTCCATCTGCGTCGGAAAATCAAAATTCCATGCTATCAGATGTAATCCACCAAGGATAAACCAAGTTGCACAAAGTGAAAGGGTCCAGACAAGCATAGCTTGATGCAGATCTACATGGATAAGCTTGTGATTGTTCAGTTGTCAGTAGAAAGCAGACTCGAAGGACACTAACATCCGTAGCCGCTACTTCTAGGCGGCGTTCAAGCGCTTCCTCGTCAGTATGTTTCCATGGTGGCATCCATCTCCACATCCATCGTATTTCCGGTCTTGATTGCTGACGTATGAAGTCGCTGACGGCCATTATTCTCGGAATTGGATCACCAGGGAACCATTTCCATGCAGTTGACCTGCGTAATACAATGACGTCACATCACTATGACTCCCGTTACGTTACACAGATAATGAATCACTCACAAGTCCGCTTGTGGATATAGCTTCACCTGCTGGGGAGAATAGAAAATATGGGGGCATTCAGGGCGGAGTGGCTTGTCCCACCACAACACAACAAGTGAAAGTGTGAGTATGGCCATGGCCACCGTGTCAAGTTCGACCAGTGTGACTGCGAGGCCATTGAAATGACGAACAGCAACCTGCAGTATGAACCAGAACAGTTGACAAGCGTATATGGCCTTTCCTAACATATCTGATTTGCTCTTGTCTTTGATGCTGTTCTCCGTAATGTTTGGATTTACAATTTCCTTGTTCTCACAAAGGTCTAAGAATTCGAGGGACTTGATTGTGCGGAAACCACTGTCGTCGTCACAATAAGCGAAACCACCCATTTGTGCAAAGTGGCTGTGTGTGATCGACCATTCATATGCATAGTTCCTGTCTGATAAATTGGTTTCGAGATGAGTCAGCTGAATAGATGTATTACTGCACTGGCAGAAGAGAACATACCGCGAAATTTATCGCGTATGCGATAAGCCACCAGACACTCATAACCGGCTGTCGCAACCATCATCTCCGGATACAGAAAACAACCCAATGCGAAGCGGAACACTCCGAGGTACCTCACGAGGCACACCGATTCAGGGTTCGGAACACCAGGATGGGCTACGTGCCATACACAAATCAACAAGGTCAGCGCGCAGGTCCCCAATATACTCCAGACACTGCGAGTTGCCCCATCGGATGGCGGGCAGCTAGGACTTGTTGTATCCATGGAGGTTCCTTGAACCAGGTGGACAAGATAGAGGAAGACGATCAGCCAGAGAGACATTGCGAGATGGGCGTGGGCGTGGATTACTATTGCTTGCAGGACCTGAGCGAGCTACTTAAACATCGCGTTCGCTCGCATTCTGGAACGACCCAACTGCAGATATCATGGCGATGGCAGGCATGACATGCAAGACGGAGTGCTGTACTTCGATCATCCACCATCCACCAGCCTCACGGTTGTGAGCAGTGTGCACAGAAGTGGTGATCTTGTCACAGGGCGCAGGTTTGCAATTAAGGATGCACTGGCATCTGATTTAGTGCTGCCGCAAGGTCGAGGAGCGGTAATTGACTAGGGGCAAGTTGTTTACGTTACCCTTCAGACAAATGGTATACATATATGGTTGGGCTGTCACATGCCACAGCGGAGTTATGCTAGAATTCTGCCCTCCAGCCTACCTGCCGGTAATTCCCAATGGCAGAATGGCAGAATTTTGCCAACAATACTACATGCGACCATACCGCCGTCGCAAAGGGAGTTCACCAAGTCGATCAGGAACGTAGAGATGGCAATGCGAGCGACGAAGCCTGGTCGATGGCCGGAAGACACAGTCGGCCGAAAGACATGGCATATGTATCGATGTAATGAGCTAAAGGTAGAGATCCGCGTTAGAAAGTGGCCCATCTGCCATAACAACTCTTTATTTGAACTCGTACACCGGCAGACATCTCTTATCGATGCTACAACAAGCTCGTGTGCTTCGCCGTTCCGAACGAATCGTGCTCATCAGTACGGCACGCTCCCCAGCGCCTGCTCCGCCAAGTTGGCTTGACACCTGAGCCCTGAACCCTGACAGTTGCGCCCTGGCCAAAAGGTCATCCGACAACGATACCCGACTTCTCGCTCGTTCAACGCTTTCAGCTTGTCACGACACTCGCTGTTGCGCCGCGGTCCTCCTCCCAACCCTCGAGTCCATCCTCCACGGCGCCAACATCTCCGACATCCTCACCCGTTTCACCCGTCCTCGACATCATCGCCTGGCTTCCCTACGGCGTCATCCACTATACCTACCCACTCGTCCTCTCCCTCTTCCTTTGGCTCTTCCACCCCCCGCTTGCCTTCAAGACATGGGCCAAGACGTTCGGCTCCATGAACCTCACTGCCATCCTCGTGCAAATCCTCATCCCTTGTTGGGAAGTCATCTGCGGCCTGACATCTGCCACCTACGACGTCCCCAGCTCCCTCGGCGGCCTCGCACGCATCAATGCCCTCTTTGGCAGCGATAGATACGCATAGATTTGCCACAATTTACAGACGTTAACGCAGAACAAAACGGCAAAAATATGAAGTGTGCAGAGACAGCGCATACGCGGTGTAGATGTGCAGCGGGGTAATGTCAACGAACATGGTAACCTAGAAGATATGAGGAACATAGCTTGACCACGACAAAGTGTGCGCCTGAAGACTGGAGCAAGGTAGCGCACGGATACTAGCAAGCATCAGTCCTATGAGCAGCACCCGAGCAAAGACACTAATCAAGCCTACGACGATCA
>QGOI01001561.1:0-10036 GCA_003313885.1 Boletus sp. MG55 | reverse complement strand
AAACGAGACCTTGGCGAGTCTCACCTGTCCACGTCGTAGGGGAATACGGATCAACGAAACGATATTTTCCACGCCGAACGCAAAACGTATACGCACATAACGGTACCACGTCTCGTCGTCCGGAATGTGGGGCAATTCTGACGCCTTTGCGTCTATCGGCATCCTGATCCGCTGTTGGGTATGCCAGCGCTCGGGATCGGTGACAGGTCCTATCCAGTCAAGGTACACGACGCACCTGAGCAAGAATTTTGTGCCTCAGTCGACGCTTGAGCGTCGTGTCGCGAAGCGCGTCGTTGAGTGCGATAGTCTTCAGAAACCTAGAAAAAGCTTTCGAGTTGTCGTACGCGGCGCCGAGCTGCGCTGTTTCCGCAACCATTGCGTCCGTCACCGTCGTCCCGGGTGGCAACTATATACGATGTACAGATAATGAGACCACGCCTGGAAAACGAACAAACGAAATTCGTCACCCTGCCCAGCTTGACCAGCTTTCCGACGATCGGAGCGACGACGGCTTCGTCCGCTCCCGCAACGCTGCCATCCTTTTGCGCGTGTGTCCAATTGGAGAAAACACCCATGATCGCGGCTGCGTCTCCCTGCGCTAACAACGGCGCCCATGACGTCAACACGTCTCGCATGCACCCAGAGTCCGCAAGAGCGTGACCGAGGTCGACGCGGTCGAATCGGATGCTCGGCGTCAAGCCGTATCTGGAGTACTGGCCACCCGAAACGTCTCGAGCGAGCGTATGGGGGGCAGTGTTGAATACGTGAAACGTGACGTCGAGTTCGCGGATACGCTTTGCAAATTTGCGTAGTTGGTCAGAGAGGAAAAAGTACAGACAACCGTAGATGTCCTCAGGTTGCGCCCCGTACGCTTTTCCCGACTTGATGACTTCGTTAGGACTGTAGTGCATATGACGGCGTGAGTATTTATCGTGAAACTTGACGTTTTTGACGTACTCCCAGGACGCAAGCAGATTCTCGACGTGATTCTCAAGCCAAGTATCGTGAGGCAAAAACAAGGAGGTGTTTGGTGCCGTATGGTGGTCATTTCTGGCGCTGAAAGGAAGGACAACCCCAGATCGCCAAAACGCCATAAACGCGAGGCTATAGCAAGGTTTCACCCCCGCAAGCGCTCGATTCCTGGCGTCTAATCGAGCTGGTGTTGCGTAGACGCGCTCGTATTCGTCTCGCGCTCGCAATGTTGACAATGTGGGGCCTGCAGTATACAACAGATGGTCTGTTATCTCCCGAGGCACCAGACAAGTCAATCTCGCGCGTCGACCCAGATCGACAGAGAGAGGCTCGGCCTTGTCGGTGTGCTGTTGCAAAATCAACACTAACGAAGCGAGGATACGAAGGCGGTACTCTTCTGGTAAGAAGACAGAGTACCAAAAATGGAGTGCAATGTCAGCGGCGACCGCTTCGTTAGGCATGGCACCAAGGATCAAAAGTAAAACGATATTGCGTGACACAATCGTCTTCGAGGTATCGTTGAGCAAGATGCAGAGGCGTCCAGCATAGTCAGATCCCAGTGCGTTGACGGTGCGTACGACATTCCGAAGATCTCCGGAAGCTAAGCAAGGGGAAGCCTCAGAGCGAACAAGGAGAGCCAAAGGATGACCTACCCACAAAGGCCAGAGAAAAATCTCTCGTCTTGTCCTTTTCATTGTTTTTGAGGTTGATGATGTCTACTGCAGGCAGGTTTCCTGATCTAGGTGACAATCGATCAGTTGGCAATCAGTCTCTATGGAGTCTAGAGCGAACAGTGGTGCAACAATCGGCGTGGCTTCTTCACGCAAGGGAGGCGATCTCAAGGGACATCGATCATCGTCCTGAGAGCCAGCAACCCAGAAAGTGCTCGAACCAGGGGGAACACTACAATCTGAAAATGATCAGCTCCCGATCATACGCTGGCATACAGACGAAAGTACTTCGTTTATGAATATTCCTATGATTTTTTTCACATTTCTTCAGGAAAACGACATTAAGTCACCGGGGACAAGCACTGCAACTCCGAGTTGGACCTTACCTGCGAACAGTATGACACCAATTTGCACCTACCACAAGGTAACTTGCCAGGATTCGGGCAATGGTATGCGCAAGGTAATGCTTCCAGTGGAGGGAACGTGAGCGGCATCAGGGTATTCTCGATAGCATTTCCAAGGGCATCGCAATCAGACGCTGCAAATAGGCCCAGCGGATCGTTCGATGCGATGAGGGAAGTGAACGCACGCTCCGTCGATGAGGAAAGTTTGCTAGAATCACTGGTCATGGGTACCGTGCCAAGCCTTGCTAAGCGTGAGACGTCCAACTACGCCTTAAATTACGGTAGGGTTCTTCACCGAGATGGGGGCTCTGATTATGTATCTACACCCTGCTTGGTCGAGGTGCCAGTGGGGAGAGTCATAAGAAGGGCAATCGACCTTGCTTATTGGAACTTGGAAATGGGTCCAAGTTTGCGGGCCCGGTGGTTCGGATGGAGCTTAAGGAAGCACGGCCATCAAAGGAAGGTCGACTCTTGGTCCCCCTTGACGTTCACAACCATGATGGGACTCAGGGTGGGGTTAGAGAGGTTACATATTAGTAGATACTAGTAGTACTAGTAGGTAATTCTATGTTCCAAAGACCCCAAATCGACGTTCCCAAGGAGCCACAGTAACGCCATTAGATGGGGGTGTAGTGACAACTTGAAGATTGGCAAAACCAGTGGTTGAAGAGCTGATCCATGAGCTCCACCGTAGCCAGAAATATTTGAAGGTATGGTGCATTCGTCCTGCAGCTCCGACGTAAAATGGTAAACGACCGCGACTCGGACCACCTATGACAGGATATGGAAGTACACTATTAGGTGAGTGCATGGGTTCCGAACTATCACTATTGGCATTGTAGCATGGTATTCTAGAATTCCAGAAGCCTGTTTGATCGGTACTATATAGTAGTACTAAGCCAAGCATGAAATTTTGAAACACGGATACATTTATATCGATGTGATAATACCCATCCCAGACCTCTGGTCTTGTACTACTACTTATTGGCGATCAGCGCGGCATCATGTGCTTTTCTTCCCCTGGGCGAGCTGCATTAACACCGCCATGGCACGACAGGCTTCTCTGCCAAAGCACGTAAAGCCGTCCTGTCAGGAGCCTAATGGAACGCCCCTGTTTAGCAGGGATGTGATACCAACTCTGATAAAGGAACTGAGGAGGAGCCAAATATCGGATCCATCCCCTGCAGCGTATTTAGAAGTTTTTAACCCATGGCATGTCGTCTATGCAAGTCGAGCTTAGCTTGCTATCCAAGGAAGGAGTACAAATGTATATACATGAATGACGTGGTATGGATATGACAGGGTGGGCGAAAAACTGAAGGTTTTTCCGGCCCGAGACTGTGCCCGAACTGTCGGGTCGAGCTGTGCCACGGGACACCGAACAGCGATGCTTTCCCCTCGACACGAGTCGAGCGAAACAGTCTAGGATAAATGACTGTGAGGGGCGTGGCGGTGGGTGCGAAAAGAACGTTAAGCTACGAAGAGGCTGCGAGGCAGCTAGTGCTGGGGACAGCGAAGTGGAAAGAAAGGCAACCCACTTCGCTTCTCACGCATAGACTAAATATTAATCCTACGACGACATGTTCCCACGACCATTGACAATGCTAACGTTCAGGTTCAGGACACTGTCAGGCCCCCCAATTTCCAGATTGGCACTCGCTGAACAGGGTCAGGGCCTGAGGGGCATAGGAACCAACTGTACATCTCATTCACCCTCACAGCAGGGCCGATGTTTTCTTGTCACCGAAGCACACAGGCTCAGGCTAGTGGTGCTTGGACGCTGTACGAAACCCATTGGTCAAGCTGCCACACAACAAAGGCTCCCTATCTCGTGCATGAAATTGTGGGATTCTCTACTCTCGCATTTAAATCAAGTGGTCTCTGTTGTGCTACCCATAAGCTACCACACTAGGTCAGAATTTTACTGTATGCATCGTTTTCATCCATTATTCCCGGTCCAGATCTTTGGTGACGTAGAGGATCACAACAACGACTAGACCCGAATTTTAGCGGTGGATTGAAGACGACAAGGTGAGTGAAAGGCATTCGCGGTATTTTGAAGGGGGTTATCGAGGTGACACAGAACTTGGAAGTTAATTGTACCTCGTTCTTCTCCCTTTCCCACTGCGTGCTTCGATAATTATCAGGCTCCCCTTAAAGGTATAACTCGACAGACGGCGAGCATTTAAATATTCGGGCTTGGGACCTGATGAGAAAGCAGGCAAGGGCAAGGTTGAGGCTAACCCCATTTTTTCTGGCCTGCCAGAAGATCCTCCTGCAGCGTGTGACCATGTCGCGTCACTTCATAACATGCTGGACTGGACACAATTGGATGGCGGCGCATCTTCCCGTCAGGTTCACATGTCACGGAGATCATTGAAGCTGCTCACCGCTATCCTGTCCTGGATCATGTCGATAGATTTCACGGGATATTATGACCCGGCCCTCCTGCCCAGGGCGAGAATCACCTAGCCATGGATCCAATTCTTCCGTGAGTTTCCCACAGGTGACATCGAATTCGCGTGTCACCACTGTTCAAACCGGCCTCGCTCTTGTAGGAATCCAGGAGGACCATGCCACAAAGAGACTGCGTAGGCGTCCACCCCTTGTCATCTGGTCTTATTCCGTTGGAATATGCATTACGAGAGTGTTTTCCGACGGATTACTCATGGAAGAATTGCAAATGTACATCGCATTCGGTCCTCTGCGCTGGAGCATGTTGACTGTTCGAAGGCCGGCCAGGTCAGGTGTAAATAAGGTTCGCATCAAGTAAGTTATGGTTGCAAGCTCCTCCGCAGCTAGAGGCTCGATGATCTGTCTCTAGCATCCCATCATAAACGCACTCGTTCAGTAGTTACAAGTGGGATGTAGTCGCCTTGCATCCTGTATGAACGTTGGTCTCTGAGACGCCGCAGTGTCGAGTTAGTAGAACAAACCTCTCGGCTTATTGACTTCGATGTTACCTGCACGCAAACCGAGTCGCACGATTGCTCGTTTCGCGCAAGGGCTGGGCTTCGGTATCACACCTTTAGAAAACGAATCGCGGTCCGCTGAAGTCGCCATTATCTTACTTCATTTTTGGCTAGACGGGGATTTCAGATCGGATCTGACCATCAAGCTTGGAAGCAGATCCGGGTACCGGTCGATCGGTGTGTCCGTTTGTTCTGTCCTTTACGTTGTATTTGCGCCCATCTGCCTCCTCACCTCTATGGATAGGAAATGGAAAACACGATGTTGTCTAGGCTCTCAGATTGCTTGGTTTCGGATCGTGCCTGGAGGTGCCCCTTTCACCCCAATTCAAACAATCTCCAGGTATAAAGAGTCAACTTTTGGTACGTAGCTCCAGCATCCAACGACAACTCGACCTTCTCTGATTCCTCACCAATTCGCCCGTGATGTCTCAACAGTCTACTTTCACATACCGTTCTCTCTACCACGGTTGGCTGCCCCGATACCCAGAGGTTCACCGAGCCTTCCTTGAAAGGCATATCGCGGGTACCGCAGACGGGTCTACTCTCAGAGAGATCCCTTGGGTCACCGCCTTCATTGATGCCATCAAAAACAGTACAGTCATGAAGCCACTTTCCGACGCGATGTTCCGGCAAGTCAACAAGGACACTAAAGTATGACCGAATGAACATCACGACATCACTGTTAATGATGGAGTCCTTTTTCTTTCTAGTGGGAGTCTTCGGACGAAAGATTTCGCGTACGGGACCTCGACCATTTGAAGGATGCTCTCAACAGTGTCCTTCAGGGCCCTCCTGAGGTCTTGATAGTCACGAATAACGCTGGCGAGAAGATCGGGGAGCCAATTGGTGTACCAGTTTACCTCATCCTTGATTTGCTCAGTAACACAGGTGCAGCCTACGACCTATTCCGTTTGGAGGAGTTCAACAGGGCGATGAAGACTTTGCTGGACAACTGGGGCGCATACCTTATGGAGCAGGGATCCAACAGTACACTCACCGAGGAAGAAAATGGGTGGTTCAGTTCCTATGCCTTGTCTGTATTGGAGCAGGGCCTTAAAGGCCTATCTTTTGAAGCGACTTATGGTGTCCAACCCAGTCAGGCACAGGACGCCTATCTATCGTGGGACGCCTTCTTCGTCAGACCGTTCGTGAATATCGATATGCTGCGCCCCGTAGAATCCTTCCGCGACCAGGTTACCGTCATTCACAATGCCTGCGAGTCCACCTCTCTTCGCACTGCTGATAACGTCCAGCTTGACGACACATTCTGGCTCAAGGGTCAGAATTACTCCCTTTACGACATGTTTGGTGGCGATCCACAAACTAACCCCCAGAGTTTGTCCCAATACGCTCCAAACTTCGTTGGCGGATCGGTATATCAGGCGTTCCTCTCCCCCCAGGATTACCACCATTGGCACAGCCCCGTCAAGGGTATGGTCGTCGCGGCCAACAAATTGCCTGGCACATACTATGCCGTGTTGCCCGATGAAGGCGCCCCTGATGACGACGAAGACTTGATTCCGGGTGATCCTCACGGTGCCCTGATTCGTTCCCAACCCTGGCTTGCCGTTGCAGCTGCCCGTAGCGTTATCATCATCAAGCCGGACGAGCCCTCAGACCTTGAATGGGTTGCCTTCATCGGGATCGGAATGGCGGAGGTGTCCACAATTGATATTAGAGTTAGCAACAATGATCACGTTGAGGCCGGAGCTCACCTGGGGATGTTCCACTTTGGTGGATCTTCACACACTGCCATCTACAAGCCGAAGCAGAACAAGAAGGTCGTCTACAAGGACATCAATGATATCCCCATCACACCAGGCCAGCACCGCTGGGTTAGGTCGATTGTTGGGCGGGTTGTGGACGCAGCGTAAATTCAATTGTGAGTCTACTTCATATCTTCGGTTACACGTCTCATATACGATGCAGCTTCCAAGTCAATGAATCTTCTCACCCTTGTATGATATTGTTGATGATCTCCCTTTCTACCGCGTCGCATTGACCTGTTGTTCTGATTGCGCTTTTTCCTGACATATTTTACAATGACTGCTTTTCATCCTTTTTGTATGCTGGCGTTGAGTTGAGTTTTGCTAGCTTCAGTGACTAGTGACTCCCCTTTTGTGATATGGTGTACTTACGATGACCGAGGTCCGTACCGAGTGTGTACCATTAACTGAAGGATTTGATTGCGAATGTGTTGTGTCCGCTCAAGGCATGGTTGCGAAAATATCGGAATCATTTCATATTAGCCGCCTTGTGGGCTCAAGCTAGTTTTAGGGGTTGCGGAAATATAAGACCTCACCAAGTGGAAGGGAAGACGCCCATATATAGTGCTCCATTTGTCGTCGTCACCAACTGTAAGCTGTTCGGATATCTTCTCTATACGCAAATCAATTCGCATTGACTCGAATATAGAACGAACCCACCTACAGCTTGGAAATTGTACGCATGCATGATGTTCTGCTGAAAGACTATGTGGCCCAACTCTTCTCTAAGTTTGCTTCACACAATCTCTTGTCTCGAGCCCCATGTGCCAGGGCCGTCGGTTGGCATATGATCGATCATCGATCACTGAGGGTCCGAGCGACAGCGCAAGAGTCATGCCAGTGGATCATCGAAATCGATACGGAACGGGAGAGTATCACATCAGGCGCAGATACGCCTACATGCAAGTGGATTCACCAACTTTGCGAGGATGAATATTAATATGTCGTTTTTCCAAACGGACCCGGATCTGGGAGTCCGCCGGTTGCAAGCATCCAACTTTTCCAAGACGGCATCTCCCGCCGCCAAATACAGCATCACATCATGCCCGGCACACCCACGCAGCGTACGTGTGCCCGTCCTCAGCCACTCGGCGTGCATCGTGCGCCCAAACCCAAGGCTTTCCGGTACCGTTCGTCTCGGGGCTCAAAGGGCGTGACGGTTCTGCGCTTCGAAGTTCGTTCTCCAACTCATTGAATCATTGTTTGATGTGTCGTTCGACGTGAATAACGTTAAGGTCGTGGAAGAAGTCATGAGGCGATTGAACATCACAGACAAGCCAGATCAATGCAAGCATGCTGGTCCAGGATTGTTCGTTGCAAAATAACCTCTCTCGCCGGCCTCACTACGTCTACGGTGACGTCTGGTTTCTCAGGCTACTGTGGCCAGTGTGGTGGTGCAGACCTGCAGTCGGGGGAAGAAAGCGGAGGGACCCGGAGAAGTACGGTGCCGACCGGCTTTGGCGAGACTCGATGCCTGGCCCTCATGGGTTCGGATGGTCTGCTCATGCTCTGGACCCGTATGCCAAATAGCGACCCGTCAGTGTCACCGGACACAAAGATTTTGCTGGACGATGACAGCGGACGATGATCGATGATCGATGATCCTTAACCGTCGCCAAGCAGCTGAAACATTTCAGGAAAATGATTCCACCTAGCTGCGTTTGCTCGAAACTTATCCTCCCGGTATAACCCGTACATGTCGGCCTGACGGCGGCTTGAGGAAGAGGGTCACTGTCAACAACATGTAATGATGTCTTGCAAGCAGTGGCAGATTAATTGGCATGACGGCGGTCACCCATTCGCTTATTACCACAAACGTGCTACGAGGTAGCACTCCACTCCGAGTCCGCACGACGACCAGGTCGGTCAGGTTAGAAAGACCTCGCAAACTGGTCACCTTTCTATCAGCGTCCGTCTGCCAATGGAGTGCAGCATAGAATTATCCGTCTCAGAAGGGATTCCTACTGTCCAAGAAGTCTCCATGCTTTGGCTAAAGATTTCTGACGTTGCCAACCCATTTTTTATCTTACCGGTGTTACTATAGCGCACATAAACATGTGACAGCCACGTCGGATCCAGGAAAGATTAGCACCTTGAAACGTCGGTGGGTCGGGAGGGGATCGGGGGGACCCTTGGATAAATTGACGCGCAATGGCACGAAATTCCTCTTCGTATATCTTCTCGAAGCCGCTCATGCAATTCTCCCGCATTGCTTTAGTTCTCGCTGCTGCCGCTGCTGCCATCGCCGCCCCGGTACGTCCTTCTTTTGGTTCTCCAAAGTGAAGTGGCTATGTTCGATGGGATTAATAGAGGACTGTTTTTGTTAGGCACCCTTCGGTGAGCTCGCGAAGCGCAGTCCCGAAGCTATGCTTTTCAACGGTGTTTGTACCGATCTCGTATAGTCTCGCACAAATTGTTTATGCTTTCACTATAGGATAACCCCGGCGGTGGAGGCATGGGAGGCCCTGGACACATCGTTTGGGAGGCAGAAAAAGTGTGAGAGATCACCCCAGACATATTTCTCTTCGTCGTGAGTTCTATCCCCCGACTATCTCGCCTTCGGCTCAGGCGATTTTTGATTTTGTTGCTTTAAGACGACGTGTAACCCGTGACGAGTTGAATCCTACATTTCATCTTATCTTGAGCTGCTGAACAAATCTGAGTCAGCTTTCACTTTCACGCTACGGTGTTGTTAGCTTTTTCCTTTGGTGTTGTATGGTGATTTTTACGAGGCCGGAGAGCGAATATATTTCTGGTTGATGTTGACCTGAAATATTGGCTACCCCAATGGATGCTCGTCGTGTGCATTTTCCAGCGGATGGTCGATTGTGAATGATGTGTTTATCCCCAACCTTTGGTCCTTCAACCATTCTCGATTAAGTGGGTGAAATGCACACGACACTGTTAGCGAGTCGAGGATACGGCGAAGTTGGTGATGTGCTTGCGATATATATGGCGCCAACATCAATGTCTCGCAGATAGATCGTATACCAAACAAAGATTTGTGCGTTACCACCATGCCCAAGCCGGATTGCTTGCTCACTGCACATAATCGTAGTACAAAGGGGCAGAATAACATCTCGTAGCCGGAAGAATTGTGATATCATCTTCATTCGGGCTCAAGGATGCAATGAACACCAGACTAGCAATGAAAGCGGAGACGATAAGCCGATCGGCGGGGAACTACAAATTTCACGCGAATTCAGGCTGCTATGGGCACACCGGAGGTTGGGAACGACGCCAATAGCACT
>QGOI01001544.1:0-13720 GCA_003313885.1 Boletus sp. MG55 | reverse complement strand
ACTGGGCCAGGCAACGAAGACGGCTGGCTGAGCGAGGTCCATGGTGATTTGCCGACACTGCTACACGTTGTACTTGTAGTCATATTACTCATGAGCCAAATTCGTCCCCTGGCAGGTCCCCCTCATGGGTAACAACTACATATTCTCCTTGACGCCAACCTTTACCCAGGGCCTTCTCCTCGGACAGCTATCCATCCTCCTCCTCCTCTTCCTCGTCCTCAAATACCTTTTTCTCCTCCCGCAAAGCGACGGATCGGAAACCCCAATTTTCCATCCGCTCACCAAGTCGGACAATTCCTCACGAACACGTTCACCTCCGCCTGAAGCCAATACTTCCCCGGCGGACGCAGAGTCGGCCAATTGGGTCAACTCCCTAGCGCGGCAGGTTCGTCAACCTCTAACGCCGGGACGTGATACGGTCTTATAAGCGCTGGGCAGATAGCCGATGTCTACCGGACAAAACTGCAAAACGGATTACAAGGATCCGAAGGAAATGAAGTTGCCCGGGCTCGAATAGAAGCATATGCCAACAAAATTCGCCCCCGCAGTTTCCTTGTTCGTTCCCCTTTCTCCTTTTTATCACTTTCCTCCCTGAGATCATATGTCTGTACCCAGGATCACATTACCATCCATGCGGTGGACCTCGGAAACTCGGCGCCACTGCTGTCCAATGCCCAACTCGTGGACGTCACACGGGAAACGAGTGCTTTAACAGTCAGTATCCTGCACCACGTTCCGTTTGGACGCTGACGCGCCACAGTCCGTCAAGTTCCACATGTCCTACGCCGACAGCGTCTCAATATCGCTTTCCACTGCCTATCTGTTCAACTACCCGATGTCGTCCTTTGCGCGGCTCCCCGTTTCGCTCACAATATCTCTCGATCTGTTCGAGTCACCGGTGAGTCGCGTTCGTCTGGCTATGGTACACCAACTCATGGAGTTTCTTAGGTTACTATTGCACCACCGTCTCCCTTTTCATCCGAGTCCGTTTTAACGATCTCTTTCCCTTCAGAGTTCACTCTTAATTTGAAGACCACGTCTCTGATGGGTAGTCGAGCCATGCTAAAAGATGTCCCAAAGCTGCACGAACTGATTGAGAATCAAGTTCGTAGTGTACTCACCTCCAGAGGGACTTGGAAAGTAGCCCTGCCTGGTCTTGCGAATGTAGCTGGAGTCATGGAAAAGGAAGAGCAAGGTATCGCGGAATCATTATTATAGTGGTTGTGATGTTTGTCCGTTCGAATCATCAGTGGCTGATATCCGCTCTTCGTCTGTTGCATAGACTCGATTGTATAGCATACTCGTAATATTCCCCCACGTCTTCCCGTGGAACCCAGTGCTTTGACACACACCTTGCCTGTGCAGCCTCAGATAAAAAAACGCCATATGCGGTGGTTGAGAAGTAACGCTACACTTGCAAAACATAAGTTCTAGCAAGTTTGACCACGAGATCAGTGCGACCAGATAGCACTTTAAGGCACCATAATATAGTGCTTATACTGGTCTTCATATGGGCATGCCAGTCAGGGAACGACTCGGATGGCTTTCCCTCGAAGGCACTTGTGAATTGAACACGGGGAGGGCTCACGCGCTGGTGGAACCACGAAGGCAGGGGTCTTGCCAGATCGTGATTGGTACACCTCGGCACAAAGCTTCCCTCCGAGAACCTAAAAGTCATCGCCAAACAGACGTCTTTCCTCTAATGTTCTGAACCCTTGGCGTGCGATGTGGCCTATATTCGTTTCCGTTTGCGCGACGTTCAACTGTCAGCCACGTCGGAGCAGGTGATGACCTGTAAGAATCGAAAGATATGATGGTTTGGGTGCAAGGTACCTAGATACCGAGCTCATCTACCCATCGTTGTACTTCCTTGACGGCCCGATCACCTTCCAGGTTTTCGACTTCGATCAAATCCACCCATGTACTCGGAGTAAAGCGAGTTTGCGTTTTCACCGTGGCCATGCAGTCTGGCGAGGCCATCACAGCGACAGGAAACTGAAGCTCATAGTCGAACTCCGACAGCGGTGTGGGCAAGACGTCTGGATATAAAGATGCGTTGGAGAGGGGCGGCGATACGAGAAAGAGACCTTGTGCGGGATACGACGATATGTATGTCTGTGCGATCAGAGAAGCAAAACCACTGGCGAATACTACGGGTGGGAAGGGATATCCCAGTGTCCGTAGTTTCGCTCTCAACTCTACCACAATCGCATGAACAGAGAAACTTTGCGGCGTGCAAATGTGCTCACCGTGCGTGCAAAGTTCTAGGAGCTCCTCAGAAGTGCGAGTGACGCCGGATCCCGATGGTCGTGAGAAGCGACTCTCTATGCAGGTGAAGCCTGACTCGGCCAGAACAGACGAGTACGCAGAAAGTCTAGAACTGACGTCAAGATTGTCTGATGCGGCAAGTTTTGAGGGATTCTTAGACTTACGGGGTGTGTTGCCGAGGTGCCCACTTCTCGGCTGAACAGAATACGAGGGGTGTTGGGGCTACTCTTGTAGCCGATGGTGATGGTCGTTTAACAACGAAGGAGGACGCGAGCCTGCAGAAGGCAGGTGTTCGGTATCGAGGTGCGACGCGCCGAACGGTCAAGGCGGACGGTCGTATCCAATTCATGACAGTCGTTCCGGGTTCGACAGCGCCGACTTTGTTGCTCCAAATGGCAGTCGACCGTGATCATCTAGCTTGAACAAAACCATGTCGTCAGCTTCGTCGAACATCGTATTCGATGATATATTCACTATCAATGCGATCGACAAGGAGGGAAAGAAATTTGATAGAGGTACAGAAATCTATGCAATCGTTCGCAACGTACTCATCCGACTGCCAGTGTCCCGGCTATATGCTCGTTCCAAAAATCACGACATGGATATGACTCTAGACTACAACGTCGAGCTCTTCCCTCTCGCCGAGGGTCAAAGTTTTGCCATGGCACTTGCTTCATCCTTGATTCAATCCGGAGGAGGTGATGGGGCTGAAGCGGAGGACAAGGACAGGAACATCTGGCGGCCCGATGGGAAAGGCGTGCAAGGACTAGAGAAGGAGTACGACTATGTGATGTATGGCAAGGTGAGCAAATCATGGTGAGGACAGGCGTCAGTGAACGAGCGGCGGTCCAGGTGTACAAGTTCGACGGGGGAGGAGAGATAGTGTACGGTGAGCTTGAGCATCCGCTGGACCGAGCACTCATGGTTTGCACAGGACCGCATACGCATCGTTTGGCGGTCTGCTATTATCACTAACAGGTTCTTTTCGACACATGGCTGACATCGTTCTCGGCGACCCCGTCTACATCTTGCTCAGAAAATAAAACCTGGGGACAAACGGTGGTGATTCGAGACGCTCACACTATCTTACAATACTTCTGTCATACACACCCGATGCAGTCAAGCATCCATGTCTTCCAAAACTTGTTTGGAATGCTCCTTTGCTCCCTCCGAAACGTTGGGGTTCTTCAACGTGGCCTGTGTGCAAGTCAACAGAGATCCAAAGAGATTCGCAATGGGTGCGCAAACCTTGTGACCACCGATAATATTACCCACATTCTTCCCCTCATCGCCACGACGCTGTTGCTCAGGCACCTCGCCGCGGCTTTCCATTTCCTCGAGCACCTGCTTCGAATGCTCTTTAGCCTCCTCAGAGACTTTGGGATTTGCCATTGTTGCCTCTGCAAATGTTAGTCAGCCGCTGCCACTACCAGGACGTGGGTTGGGCGTACTATGGCCTCCGGCGACCTGAGTGCCAGTCTTAGCTCACGATGCTCAAAGGGCCGAGATGGGACTTACGTTTCCAAGGTTGGCCATATTCAAGAAAGATGTGGTGATAGATGCAGTTGGGGTCAAGGAGATGCTGAGGACGACATCGAGCACACCTGGCCTTATATATGTCTTCTGGGAGGCTACGTCACCGACGCTTCGCGACGTTGGTATACTCATGCGCTCAGGTCGATGAAGTCATCGTTCCGAAATCGGGTCATATGACTGAATCGCACCGGCAATTTGGAAGCAAGTTTGAAACAATGCTATTGAATGCCAACCATCCGGCCGAGTATATACAATGTCAAAGATTGGAATACAGTCTAGGGTGGCAAGACCTTTCCAGGGTTCATGATATAGAGCGGGTCAAATACCTGCTTGATTTTTCTCATCCACTCTATGCTGACATCGCTCTTCGAGTATCGGAGTGCGCTCGTCTTCATTGATCCAATACCATGCTCTGCAGATACAGAACCTTTGTGCGAGGCTGTGGAATATTCACATGGTCAGTTTCGCCGTCTCACGGAGGGCAAAGCCACAACGCACCAACAAGCTCATAGATGAACGGTTCGAGAGCTGCTTCCAGTTCAGGACGGTAACCATGTTTAGCGATGACATTCAAGTGAAGGTTCCCTGCAAAGAGCGCAGGTAAGATGAATCCAGTCGTCTGTAGCGGGGATACTCACCATCACCAACGTGTCCGTACCCCATCACTTTCGAGATTGCGTGATCGCCATAGAGTCCCTTTGAGATCAGACGTTCGCGGACGGTGTCCACCACACTTTGGAAGTCTGCGAGAGGAACGGAGACGTCGTATTTGTAGGGCTTGCCTTCCTTTTGCACGCATTCTGTCAAGCCTTCCCTCAGCGCCCAAAGCGAGGCGAATTGACTCGGAGACTGAGAGAGGGTCCCGGTGTAAATGAGAGGCTCGTCAGCTGACATCAAACTTTCAAGCAAGATGTTCAGTTTCTGTTATTACCCATGTCCCTCGGGTTCAGCTGGCGGTCTGCTGATAGAGTTGTATATAATTACCTCCAAATCGTGCTCCTGGTTCCCACCACTTGTCTCGGTGAGGACGAAGCACTGTGCATCACCGACTTCGTCTGGATTTAAGATGGGTCCCAGACCATGGTCAAGAGCCATATCGTAGGCGGTGCGGTCGATGTACTCGAAAGCGGACAGAATTTCGCCCAATTGGCGTTTCACGGTCTGGAAAAGCGGAAGGACGTTCTTGAAGTGGGGCAATGCCAAGAATATATTGTTAGATGCCTGTGGCGCCGGTGGGGTGAGAATGGATACGCCGGTGACCACACCGAGGGTTCCTTCTGCACCGATAAACAGCTGCTTGAGGTCGTAGCCTGCAGGAGTAAGACGACGAGGGCCATTTTGCACACGGAGGTGACGCACCAGTATTGTCCTTGCGCAAAGTGGAGAGCTGGTCGAGTACAGTACCGTCTGGAAGGACGACTTCGAGACCGAGTACGGTGCCATGAAGAGTGCCGTACCGCAAAAGTCGGAGACCTCCTGCATTCGTAGAAAGGTTTCCGCCTATCTGACAGCTTGGCGAGGATGAGATTGGGTAATAGAGACACGGGTATACGAACCTTCCTTTCGCGCCGAGGTCAAGTGGCATGATATGATCGTAAGGGGCGATGTGATCGCTGAGAGATTGGAGGATGCAGCCCGCGTCAGCGACCAAGATACCTAGAGAGAAGCAAGGACTGCTTCATTTCGCTCGGAATACGGACGGGGATGGGGGTAATTACCGGATACGGGGTCAAAAGAGCGAACGTTGTTCATTGCACCCAAGCTGAGAACGATTTCCTTTTGCAATGAGATGCTCCCTCCGACGAGACCAGTGTTGCCGCCTTGGGGTACTATGCCGATGCGGCGACTAGCACAGAACTTGACGATGTCACTGACTTGCTGTGTCGTGCGGGGACGCAAGACGGTATTTGCTTGTCCGTGGTATTTTCCCATCCAGTCTACATTGTAAGGAGCGAGATCGTCTGACGAGTTTGAGTTTTGGGGTAGGGTGGAAAGGATGGCGTTGGGAGGGAGTATGCTTGCAAAGTGGGCGAGGTCGTCGGCCGTGACAGAGGTGAGATGCGCGAACGAACGGGCTGTGTGGGCCCATCGACGGGCCAAGAGGGACATCATTTTGACGACCAACGTCGGACCTCGTTGCCGAGAAGCATACCATACACGTGACCTATATCGTGGGAAGTAATGGCTCGGGAGGACATCAATCCACTCGTCCGCTCCTCCACGCTCGTTTCCTCATCTCCCACTCCTCCTCCTCACCGACGCCCTTTTACGCACCCCCGAGTGCACCTTCCCCCCTCCCCCTTTCCCCCTCCCAGTGTAGAATGCTCGCCACTCAAATCCCCCCGCCTCCCGACGATCTTCCCGGTCCCTCCGACCCGACAGCCCTTTCCCTCAGAGATTCGGTGCCTGCCTTAGACTCCACGGACCCGGCCCGACCCGATTCCTCTCCGCCACATCCGTCCGCCACGCAGTCCACCGAGGCAGCCAGCGTCCACAGCCTCCCCGTAGGGCATGTTTCTACCGTCCACTCTCCTCCTCAGCGACCGTCAACCGCTCGGTCACCCCCAGACGTCCATGCAGTTCCCCCCACCCAGCTGCACACTCAATTATCCAGCGTGACAGTCGATTCCCCGAGGGATCCCCCGAGCAGACGCCGTTCAATAATGGAGGTAAATTCCAATCCTCTTTTGCTCTTCACAAACGTTCCAGAAAGTTGAGTTTTAATCTAGCAACCACGGTTTAACAACCGTCTCTCAGGCTTTTTCTCAAATCTC
This sequence comes from Boletus sp. MG55, assembly GCA_003313885.1. Lineage (NCBI taxonomy): Eukaryota > Fungi > Basidiomycota > Agaricomycetes > Boletales > Boletaceae > Boletus > Boletus sp. MG55. The sequence goes on along the minus strand of QGOI01001544.1, from coordinate 7,142 downwards.
ATTCATCGTCGTGATACCATTACTTCGGCCAGCGTTGGCCCAACTCCTGAAGAACGGCCAACGACACCCGTCGCAGCCCAATCCGAAGCAGCCTCGAGGGTACCCTCCCCAGCACTCGTCCGCTCAACGACCCCTCCGCCCCCACTACTTCCACCCACCCTCCATGAACTCGGCCTCTCATTATCCGCAATTACCCCAGATCTTTCCCCTTCCCACTTCAGTTCCCCTCCTGCAAGTGGGGCATTTTTGGCACCCCATTATCTCCTCCTTTGTCACGCACAAGGCTTGGATGTCCTTCCTCTCGTCTCCCCCCCAGCTCCTCAGCCATATGCTCTTGTGCGTAGGGTCGCGTTTAAAAGCGTCGTTGTAATGGAGCATCGTGGCGTGTTGGTAGCTATAGCGGGCCGCAGAGATGGCGTTCGGGTGTACGCTTTAGAGGAGATCAAGAAAGCCGTGGAGTGGCGCATAGATGTCGAAGTTCGTAGAGAACGAGAACGGTCACGCAGAGAAGAGTCCAAGAAGGCAGGTCCTGGGAACTCGAGCATTGACAAGCGGGATTCGTCGGAAAAACGGGGTAAATTATCATTATCAACTCCACCAATTGCAGAGAAACAAAACACCAAGTTCACTTCGAGATCACCATCAATGTCCAGTTCTGCCACATCAAAGAAGCCGAGGCCGCCGACGGTCCAAACACCATCTTCATCCCCCCCTGGGGACCAGCCGCCTCCTTACACTAGCACGCCAGATGCCCGGCCCCCTTTACGAACCCAGCGCTCGTCAGTTTCAGTGAACATAGCTCGCCCTGGGCGGTCGTCACTGTCTTTGGTCGTTGTTCCTCCTGTTCCCCCATTGTCTCCTTCAATATCGAACGCGGCCACTGTTACCGCTTCAAGTCCAGCAGACGTGTCAAAGAACTCTGACTGGTTCGAAGCCAGTGATGATGAGGCTATTGACGTGTTAACAGCGGGGGCAAGCGGAAGTCAAGCGTTGGATGAGAGGACGAGTTCTATCCCACCTCCAAGGAACGATGACCAACATGATAACATGGGTAGCACTACAACTACACTTCCAGTTCGAAGCCGCACGGTTCAACCCCACCGCAGGAGTCGCCCACCAAATGTTGATTTTAATCTTTCCCGGACAAACGCGGGTCCTGTGTGTCCAATTGATCTTTCCCCGTCGCTAGCTTTCTTACTATTCGCTAGGCTTCCCCTTCGGCAATTAATCAGAATACCACCATTCATACCTCTTACGAAACACCGCCACAGCAGCTTTCTGCTGATGTGGATCCGGACGAAGATGACGACGACACTGCTACCGTTCCTGGTGAACGGATCACGCTTGTCCAGGCTCTGCTGGAAAGCAGGCTTCCCGATTTACCTCCTGCAGGCACCATTCGACCTCAAGAGCCTATTTTGATTCATGCATCAGCTCCGGCAACAAGCGAAGATGGTTTCCCTGCATCATCATCCTTCCAAGATGCTCATTCTTCTCACAGTCGCAGCATCTCCAGTCGGCTGGAAAGGCGACGCCGGCGTTGGTCTGTTCTCGGAAGTATCTTCAGTCCCACCGGGTCTCAAGACATGAGAACATCTCCTTCTCTTTATGAGTCGCCTTTGGGTTCCCCTGCATTACCAGGTTCACCGACGATATCTACAAGTGAAGGTAGACCTCTCGCACGTTCGCTCTCCAATCGCACACGATCCTCGGCGACTACGACTGGTCTTGCTCCTCGACCATCCACTTCCGGAGGCTCACGCCCTCCACATGCTAGCTCGCTTCCACCCCTACCCGCTGCTCCTTCCACTCTGGGGTCAGCACCGTCCCACCGCCTGCTTCCGCGAATTTTCAGCGCCGCGTTCAGTTCCCGCAGGTCGGATGATCGACCTCCGACGCTCGTGCTCAAGAATGTTGATATGGAACAAAGAAAGAACAACATCCCCCCGCTGACTCCTCAAGCACCACCCCCAAAACTGGAATATGTCAAACTCCCGGGAACCAAGGGATCCCTTTTAATCAAAGCCGTGGAGACCCAGAAAAAAAGGTACCGTGAATACGCTGTAAGTCGTGCTCTTCTAATCTTGTTGTAGTTTCCTGGCCATTCTCTGCGGAGAGAATGGTGAAAAGGTGGAACTGTTTGCTGGAACATATAGAACAGCTCTTGGCCTCTCGCGTACTTTTATTCTTCCAGACTCTCCCAAGTCCCTTGAACTACAACTACAAGGCGATGACCTCGTGGAGGTCTTTTTGGTATTTTCACAGAATGTTTTCGGGTTGGAACCTGCAACCGTGAGGGTGCGGGAAGTCCGTATCGGACGCGCTGAACGAAGAGCCGCTCGGCGGAGGGTGAGGGAAATCCGAAATGGTCAGACCGACCTTTTTGACACCGATCCGCAAGTCCCCGAAGATGAAGACAACAACATCAACATCAGCGTTGGGGTCACCGTACCATCTGGCCAGGATGTATTTTCGCGCAACAACTCCGCTGCGCATCTCCCCGAGCCCGCCAACACACCACCGGGAAGCAGTGGCGCAAACGATTCCGCTCTGGCGCACGCTGAGGAACTGGTCGCCCTCGCTTCCGTCCAAGTTGGACCTTACACAACATTCCAACAGTTATCATTCGCGCCAAAGATTCCTCTTGCTACCATCGCTGATGACTATATCATACCCCCAACATATCCTGACTTTCTCGAATATCGCGCTGAGCATGAACCGGACACATACGGGGATGGCAGAAATCTTGCGTCTATTCAATTCAATCCACCTGGCTTACCCATGCCAGCACCAGCACCTCCGTCAAGATGGTTCTATCGTGATCCCAAAGGTGTTGTGCATGGTATGTCATGTTTCTTGATATGTGGTGAAATTCTATTCAGGATGATCTAGGACCTTGGAAAGCGAGTTTGATGCAGGCTTGGTACAAGGACGGGTTGCTTCCTCCCGATCTTCCAGTCCTCAAAGAGGAGGAGGATGAGTATATATTACTCAGAGACCTCAGACAGCAATGTGTCGACCCAGTTCACCCATTCCGGTCAGCCCCACCACTCCCAGCCATGCAATCCTCTCCATCGCTATCTGACGCATCGAAACCGCTGCTTCCACCTATCTCTCTCCTCGTTCAGCCCCGGCATTTTGGTCCACCAGCCTTATTCTTTTCATCTCGGGGTGGGCATAGCACGTCTATTGTTGATGCTCGCGGTCGCTCCGTGCTCAGAGGAAAGCTCTTGTGGAGCGCGGACGAGGAGGGCAACTCCAAGCTGAATACTCCGCGGATGGGTGACATGAAGAGACTGGAAGCCTTTGATGTGAAAGACCGTTCTGTGCTCGTTGCAATGCGGCAAGGAGGTCTGGAGGCAATGGATCTCGGCGATGCGCTGCTCAAACCAGCAGACGAGTCGCGTGCAGTCCTACCATATTTTCTTCCTCCACCTTCGAACATCAACAGACGAGGACCTTTCGTATGGAAGATAGGTACTGCTATCAATTCTTCCATCGGCGGTACTGCCCTCTCTGCGAGGGCAAAGACTGGTTATTTGGGAAGGAAAGCGAGCTATCCCCCAGGAAAATCTCCCTCGAGGGGCGACTTTACGGCTGCCAACGATGGTGATCAAGAGTTCACTGATGAAATTATCTTCCTTGGACGCACCGGTGACGACCTTTATTTATGTGAACGCAACGGCGACGCCTTTAGGGTACTCAGACTCTGTCCTGATGCATAGGCGCCTTTTTTAAGTTTACGCTTTATAGTTTGTCCCTCGCTTTCTTCATATTATCATCCACTATATATCTATCACGCCAGGCACTCTCGTAGATACCAATGATACCTATCTCCCATCCACGATTGACTATCTCATAGTTTTGCAACTATCTTCCGTAGATCAGTTTTCAAAATCTTGCCAGTGGATGTTTTCTAAAATAATGAAGGGTATAAGCATATCTCAAGATGGTTCAAGACGGGGCATGTTTACCGGGAGCTTATCAACTACTTGGACCCACTCGGGACAAGCAAATCCCGGCAAGAGTGTGCGCGCGTGGCGCTTCAACTCTACCTCGAATTCTGTGTGATCCCTGGCCCACATTTGAACATACTCTGGTCGGAGTATAACGAAAGCCATCGGACGCTCACCCCACTTGGGGTGGGACCGCGCAACTACCGACACCTCGAGCACATGGGGGTGGCTTGCAAGTTCTGTATATCATGAGTTGTGATAACGATATAGCAGGAAGTCCACCTTACCCAGTTCTATGGCAAGGCTTGATGCATTCTGCCGAAGCGTAAACACCACCGCTACAGGATCAACACCACCGTACTTGCCTCTCCACCAGAGATAATGAGGTCCTTGCTTCTATCCATGATCTGTACGACACCGTTGGGATGCATTACCGCAAGGTCACCGGAGTTGAAGTACCCTCCCCTCAATGCCTTGCGGGTAGCTTCTGGGTCTTTGAAGTACTATCCAACGATACGAGATTCGTAAACTTTAAATGCTTGACCAATGCGACCTCCCACCTCTTTCATGACGATGTTACCCCGCGTCACGATCTCACCCACCGTAGTTCCATCCTTGGGGACGTCAATAAGTCCTTGATCGTTCTCATGCCTGGGGGGATACACGACTCGGACGCTTTCAGCGGTGGCAAAGCTATGTCCTTGGCGCGCGATCAGCTTTGCGCGATCTTGCAGAGATAGCGATCTCCAGGAGGGTTGATCGTAACACCGCGTGAATGGCCCGTAAGTCTGGGACCAAGATAAACCCTGATCGCTTGAAAGTGACCAAGTAGCGTACCTCACTGAGACATGACCTTGGATCAGACAGCAAGACAGACACTGGAAAGGAAGACTCACGTAAGACCATATACATGGACGGGCTTGATCCCAATCTGCTCAAGCTGACCGATCAACTGAGCAGTCGGTGCGGATCCAGCGATGATGGCAGTGACAGCATGCGGTAAAGGTTGCTTAGAGGTATCATTGATGATTCCAATCTAGTTGGAATCTGTTATAATGTGGTGATGACTTGTTGAATAGAGAAACAGACCTGGACCGTTGGTGCACCGCAGTAATGTGTGACACCAGAGTTAAGCAGATGTTTCCAAATCTGGGGATAGTCGACCTGTCGGATGGTGATCTACGTGGAGATGTCAACGGCAAGAATCCCAGCCGACACTCGCAGAAAAAAGACATACTTGGGTTGCACACGCGAAAACATTGGCCCAAGGGAACGTCCATCCGGCGGCGTGGAACATAGGGAGGACCCTGCATAGAACGTATCATTTTGACACTGTACCAAGAGAGGAGAGGAGGCCGTACCATAAATAGCTCGAGTCGCGGTTGATTCTCAAGGACAAATATTGGCTTTCTTGTCTGATTATTAGATTGAGGACCTACCTTGCCTCGAAAGCATTCGCTATGGCTGCAAGGTAGGATCCTGAAACTCGAATTCAGCCGCTAAGAAGATGCTTGAAAAACACAAATATAGACCTCGCAGGGTAGTAATGACCCCTTTGGGCTAATAAAGCAACATGAGATGATCATCTAGGCAGTTAGATTTCCAAGCTCACTCTACCGGTAGTACCCGAACTGAAATAGGGCTTGAATTTAGAGTACTTAATGCCAATATCGGGGAATGAAACCTTACGTGTAACATAGAACTGCAGGAGCGTCCTCGTTGAGTTCTACATCGAGGCCAGGCCAGCCTCTCTCAGAGCTGAATTTTCGACCCGCACTCAGAAAGTCTTCATATGGATCCCCGAGCCTACCGGTGTCACGGCAGACGATGGTGGTAGCAACTTCGGTGTTAGGGATGAGGTGTGAGTACTCGTGGTCAACAAGTATGAGTTTGGATTCGCTGTGCTGAAGAATGTAAGCGATTTCTGGAGGAGTTAGGCGCGTGTTGATTGGGGTGAGGACGGCGCGAGCAGCCAGAACACCAAAGTGGGCGTCTAAAAACCAGAGTCAATGAAGGTGGGCTAGGAAATGATGGGGACGTTTACCCGCAATCATAGGACTTGGAGGAGTGACAGATTAGTTGAGATTTAGGAAGCGCCGTGGACACTCACGAATTGGGAGCCACGATTGCCACACGATCGCCTGGGCGAATCCCTGCCTGTATGAGGGCATATGCCAAATTCTGGATGCGTTGAGCCCTAGAACATTATGAATTGAACAAGACTGAGAAGGCTGTGTGATCGACAGAATCACCATATACTAAACGAGTAAAAGGCCGACTGATTGGCGTCGGGATGGGCAAGGGCGAGCTTGTCCGGGTATACAAGGGCGGCATGCAACAGAAAGGTGACTGGGTTCTGTGGACGAAGGTGAGGTGGCGGTCGTAATTTACATTTACTACTTGAAAGCATACGACGCACGAGGGGGTGATAGTTTACCGGTGCTGAAGGGAGGGGTTTCTGCAGATAACTGACGTTGGGCGGAGGTATACTCTCCGGGGTTGGGCGAAACCCGGAATCGGTCAAGTCTCGTAAAGTTAGACTCGGACCAAAACGCAAACCGGGAGGGACGCACTAGAACTTGGTATCGACATTTTAGGTGATGGTCCCAGAGAGCTTGCCCGGTTCGCTATAATTTGTGATGCGGCAGCCGAGTATACTCTCAGGCTGCCGATTTTGGTCCCACATACTGTGACAGCGCCGCAGTATCACCTCGACGTTCCCAATGCAACTTGATCGCGGCGGGCCCGCGTTGCTAGCCTAACAAAAATGAATCATTACCATTCGACTACTACTCGACGCCAACGCCCATGAATGATTGAGAGAGTACTTAGTGCCAGATTGGGGAGAGGGAACACAAGAGTAAACAAAGCTGCAAACGCAGCAGGGGTGGCCGAGGCTATGTCCTACTAGTACAGTCTCTCCTTGACTTTTTGTCTATACTTCTTTTCGTAGAGACTTTCCGTCGACAACCATGGCTGATGCTGCAGCAGGTTCTGTGGACAAATCTGTTCAGGTCAAGCTCGTTCTTCTCGGTATGTCTCTCTTACACACGCCCCGAACTTCCCCTCCACTCCATTCCCATGCTCGAATCGTTTCATCTTCCACTCACCCCTCATTCAACTAGGCGAGGCTGCCGTTGGCAAGTCGTCCGTCGTTCTTCGATTCGTGAGTCGCTATCCCAAGGT
>QGOI01001543.1:0-18857 GCA_003313885.1 Boletus sp. MG55 | reverse complement strand
CCTCCACCTCTGCCACAGTTTCCATGCAGCTCGTACGCAGCGCCGAACCCACCTCCAGATCCCTATGCCAATCTTGGACTATTTGGCTCGTCAGAATTCGCTGGTTCACCAGTACCGCCCCAAGCATCGGACCCACCTCCACCCTCATCCGTACCTCCGAGGCAGTCGTTGTTCCCGCCACCACTACAATCACAACCTTCCCGTCAGTATGCATCGCCGGGATGCGCGACTAGTACGCCGTTCCCTGCACCACTGACTCCCATCCAATACTCGTCTACCCCGAGTACGACTGTCCCACGACCACCAACACAGTATCAGTCGATGCCCCCGCCCCCGCCCCCTCCCCCACAAGGCTATAATCCTCAGTATTATCAAGGCTGTGGACGCTGAGGACGTGAAGCGTCCGACCGCAAATGTACGATAAACGATAGAGCGTAGACGATGGACGGACACTTGGGATTTCGCCAACTCTTTCTCACAGACGGCATGCTGTCATTCTCTGAGGACCCGGTAACTTGATATTCTTTTGTTGAACCAATATGCCATTGCCAAGATAGCGATCACCTCGCACTCTAAGATTCCCACGACTGTCGAACACTATGTGATGAAAGGGCGACGCTCGAACCTAGTTCCCCCACACTGATAAGTAAGTGTCAACTTGGACGTTGCTGATCTTCCCGTGCAGATGCAATATAACTATATCACACATCCACGGGTTTCCGTTTTCCGCGGGTGACGTATACTATGCTTCAAGCATCCACATCACCGAGCACATCGACAAGGTGATCTTGAGTTTGCTGTCGGGTCTCGCAGGTGGTTTTTTTTGCCACGACTATTCTCTGGATCATTAGTGTGTGTCGTCTCGAGCAATTGGCGCTGATGGAGTAGTAACTCAAGGTCCGAGGATATCGAATCGGGATTATGGCTTACTCGGTAAAGTCGGGTGGTGAAGTAAACCACCGGAAGACAAAAGACGCAACAAATCCACAGAACTGCAGCCAAGCGTACTGTAGCAATTAACGCAATCCTGCAAATTCAATGCGAGGCTTCAGTATTAGTACGTCCCACTATCATGCCGTATGATTACCTTTGCGAAATCACGCCGGTTACTTTTTCGCGGCCCAACGAGGTCTGCTGATGCGGCTTATAACGCGTTTACCTCATGCTTAAAGTTACGCTTCCCCGCTATGTCGGACTGCTGCGACCACCGTGAGGAGCAGTGCCATTTCCCACATATATTTCACAGTGCTGGTAAGTTTTGTGGGTAGTACTGCAACTACTGAATTTCGTACACCTGTGTAGAAGGACTTCCAAGAAGGGGCAGAAGAAAAGTTCAGGATGGTTGCGGCCCCATCCTTTCTCAATATCGCGCACCTTATGGCGACTTTCATCGAACTTGAGATGAAAATACTACCTTGCACGCACTCGGAGGATGAGGTTCAAATTGGCGACAATGACGCCCTCCTGCCGTCCTCGATCCATGCCAGTAGTGCTGCACTGCAGATGATTGAAAAACGTTGCATCACGCCACTTTGTTTCACCCTGTATAGGACGCTCGCATCAAGATGTTCGAAACTCTCGTTCCGTAGACTGTTCCTGTCACCTCTTGGCCGGCGCATTCAAGAGCCAAGCTACTTCAAACTATTGCCTCTGCGCAACTCAGAAGGCACTGCAAGTATTCACGTCATGATCAACATTACGCACACCACCAAGAATCAAGATGGGCGGAAATTTGCTCAAGTGACCTTGCAATTTGAGGCCTAATATGGTTTGGGAGGCTCGATGTTGTTGTGAAACGCGAGATTTGATCGTGAGATGCCTTTTTGAATGGAGGGCTAACTTTGTTGTGATCATCTGAATTCCGGTCCGTCTGCCGTTCATCTTATCATGAAGTAAATACTACCCGATAAAAGATATAAATGTCATCACGATGTTCTGAACAGCTTCGTCGGTGATCCCAGTCCATCCTTGCTCTCTACTCTCCCTACGTTAACAGAAACCACTGTTAGGCATTGTTACAGACACGTCATGGACTCTGCCCTACAGTCGACTTTGGAGTTTCTCCAGTTCAATGATTATGTAACCAGTGAGACTGACCACAAGCAACGATTCTCAATCTCATTGGCCAATGCAGTTGTGGTAGTCAGTGCAATCGGATACGATTATAGTATGTGATTCGTCTTTGCACACTCAGCTTCTTGTTTTTGAATAACCGCCATCATATTTCTGAAGTCCTCACCTTTTCAAGAGAGGTATCTTGCTATTTTTCTATCTGCTTTATGTTTCCTTGCTAACAATCTACAAAGGTAGACTACGTCTGGGTAAAGGAGCGACAATTATCAAGCAAGCACCTTGTCCCTGATATTTCCGCAGTGCAGGTGCTGGACCTGGATCTCGACCATGTTCATCCTTGTGTGTATAATAATGTCCCACAGGCCACTCTGATACCCATTTTCTGAACTGACCATTCCAACAGGTTCGTTATGTTGGGCTTTGTTGGATTCTGTATGTCTATGCCAAGTGGCCACTGTAATTTATATCGAATAACAAGGTTACTTCTGGTCCAATGCTCAAGCATATATGCACTCTGTATGTTCAACACTACAAATTAATGTTGATCAGACCAACCCAGCATATTCACAGGGGGCACTTCTTTTATGCCTGACCCTGCGAAAGTCAGTTTCTCCACCTTATACCTGATCTATTACCAATGATTGTGCTCTGATAGATGTATGCATCTGATTCCCCAATGAACTGTAGTGTTAATGATTGAATAGGTGTAAGCATAACCATTTACAGTCCACAATGTCAGAATAACACATAGATATTCCAAAGGTACCATCCTCTATCTGGTTGCTGAGTGGGCATATCTTGTGTTTCTTTCTGCTGCTGATTGTAAGTTACCATACCCCTTAATTTGATCCCCTTGAATGAAGTTCAATCACAGTGATGATGATTTTGCGTGTTTATGCAATATGGAATCGATCCAGAACAATCCTTTATGTCCTTCTGTTCATCTGCACAGTGCAAACAATCATGGGCATCACTGTTAGGGGTATATACGTGAATCCTCATACCCACTTGACAGGTATGTGTCCAAGTCGGTCTGAATCAGGAGTGTTATGCAATTTCGAGCAGGTACTTATTTCTGTGACCCATTTTTCTAGTCACGATCGTCCAAATTCAGGGTTTCACCTTTTGCAATCTTGCATTATACATGCCACCAAAGTTCGAACTATATTTCGTAATCCCCCGATTTGCCCTCGGCCTGGTGCTGTTAATTCTCGTTCTCATCCCAACCTTGAAGGAGTTGGTCGTAACATACAAAACCACGAAGCGTTGGGAGGCCAATCGGTACATGAAGGTTCTCATGAAGGATGGAATTTTTTATTTCGCTGCGTATGTCTCGGTTGTCTTCCTTCTTCTATCTCTCTGTCCTTCTCCCACCGACAACCTTACCCACACATTATGTTTCGGGATAGCTTTCCACAACCTATCGACTCAAATAACTCTTCTCTGAACTAGGGGTCTGTCCGTCAATGTCATCAATGCGCTATTAAACGGGTCTGCCGCCAACAACACTTCAACGCTCATCCTAGACTATTCCGCGTATTTACTCTTCTGCCCGACCATGCCTAGGTTCATTATCGGCATCCGGGAGTTCTATGACCGTGACCTTGAGCGCCGCTGGCAAGGGATTGACAGCGGATTTGGTATCATATCGCAACCCATCACCGGTGGAAACGTGGCCGTATACGTATTTGCGGATGCCGCGCCGGGGCATGCCCAGGCCGTGGAGGGGGGCACGGAAGGATCGGAGACGATTCAACTGGACATGTTGGGAGTGGGTACAGGTCAGGTTTGAACGATTCGGAGGGCTTTGGGCGGAACCGGGGATGGGTGCGGGTACTCGTCGCTGAGCCGGATATTAGTACTGAGTCACTAGACGTGGAGGATGGTGTTACTTTGAACAGCGACTCACACATTTATTTATCTATGCATGCTCCAAGGACGGACACTTGGGACCTCGCCAGCTCTTTCTTGCTGGCTAGTATTTGAACACGTCGACCATGTCGTAGTACTACCAAAGGGTAGTCACTTGATGTAAAGGAGAGCGTCCAAACGAGCGAGCGGTGTCTCGCTCAAGTGTATGTACATTATATGTACAGTAGATGATAGATGATAGATGAGGTCCAGACTCACGACGACGACGATGCCTCCCCGTACAACATCTTTTTCGCCCCATCCGACGCACGTCGTTCCCACGTCCCGACGGTCCAAAAGACGTTGGCGACGTGCGCGTTCCACTGGGACTGCAACATCGTTATAAACGGTCGCTTGACGACCCGCGCGGACGCGGGCAACGGACTCGGCATCGTCCTGTCCGCGTCGACGAGTCATCCGGAAAGCGTGTTCAGACTGTCACGTGTGGGGTGCGTTGAATCGAATTGTTTTTTTATGTCAACGATATGTATGATACGCGGGTGATGAAACGTCGTCACGCACTGGCACTCGTTACGGTGTTGAGCGGTCCTTGGAGCGTGAAACCGAGCGAGATGCATGTCAGTGACGGTGTGAGCCCAATGCGAGCGCCACCACTGGGGGAGACGAACCGAACGTACCTCGTTTGCATCAGGTTCGAGAATCCATAGTATGCCTGTAGTTCGTCGGAGGTGCAAGTGCCCCAGCCTCCCTGTTTCGCTCGAGAGGTTGGGGGACGACTTACCCCGCCCGTCGCGACGGCGCCTGCGAGGGAGCCTATGAGAAATGACATTCATGCGGTCTTGCTTTCGCAGGTCTATGTGGTTATGATACAAAGCAACCCCTTGACGTCGTCCGATCTCGAGGACCGTAGCCCATAGCAGAGCCAACCACGCCTCCTGTGGTTGCACCACGCGCCACATGTGGGTTCATCTCACCGAGGTCTGTACTCGGTTTGACAAGATTCCCTTTTGGTGCCAAAGGGCCAGGGACCGGGCACGAGTGACAAATACACCACCGTTGCGACGAGCAAGAGCGGGCCCGAATTGGACAATATACAGCCGAGATATAACGGAAGGATAAAGGAGATTGCGTACGAATGGAATGAAGTCCTCAAGGACCTCAAGGAGAAGGTAGTCTTTACCTTTTGGTTCGCCTCTTTTCCTGACGTTCAGATCCAAGCAGACTGCGTTTCACATATTCTCCTCCTCAACCGTCGCAATAATGGTGTCGAACCTACATTATTCGCCACCGAACTCGAAAAGTTCAAGCCACTTCAGCAACGTCACGGTTTGGCTGCCATCGTGCCACCATCAAGAAATCACTTTGCAAGAAATTCAGAGCTTATGGAAGAGTCTACGAGAGCACTGCAGGACATGGACCTGGCGCAAAGAAGTGGGAAGAACGAGTTACAAAGTAACCTTGACGTCGTCCGGTCCGTGCTCTCTCAGCTCGTTTTCACACGGATCCCGGGCCGAACCACGGGCGCCGGGCGTCCAAGTTGCGTCAAGTTCGATTACTGTGCGAAAGCTACATAAACTACGAGCAACGTCTACACGACGAATTGTAGTACACGGAGTGCAAGAATCGAATCGAAAAATCGTGATCGCGATAGCATCACTTAACGTGGAACGTCACCATCATATTTTCTAGACACGAGATGCCCTCGGAATCCAGCGACTTTGAGACCTGAGTGCTTCTTGCGAGACGATGGCAATGGCCTCGTCGAGGTCTGCCATTCCCCTAAGCTGCTGGTACCGATTCCAGAGATTGGTTGCAACGTTGCTCAAAGACGTTAACCGGAGAGGGCACCCGCATGGGTAAAGGTCGAGTGCTTCTCGCCCAAGGACAATGGCCTCGTCGAGGTCTACCATTCCTCCGAGCCGCTTGTACCGAGCGGAGAGATCAGTTGCAACATTGTTCAAAGACGTTGACCGGTCTGGGTGTCCTCGTGGGCAAAGGTGGAGTGCTTCTCGCCCGAGGACAATGGCCTCGCCGAGGTCCGAGTCTGCCATTCCCCCGAGCTGCTGGTACCGAGTGAAAAGATCAGCTGCAACGTTGTTCAAAGATATTGACCGGTCTGGGTACCCGCGTGGGCGAAGGTCGAGTGCTTCTCGCGAGAGGACAATGGCCTCGTCGAGGTCTCCCATTCCCCCGAGCTGCTGGCATCGAACAGAGAGATCAGCTGCAAGGTTGTTCAAAGACATTGACCGGTCTGGGTGTCCTTGTGGCAAAGGTCAAGTACTTCTCGCCCGACCACAATGGCCTTCTAGATGTCCATCCTCGCCCCGATTTGCCTATAACGATTCCAAAGATGACACTGAAGCTCAATCAGTGAGTCCCATCGCTTTGGGTGGCCGGGTGGGCAAAGTTCCAGCGCTTCACACCCAAGGACGATCGCCTCCTCGATGTAATCCGTCCCCCTTCCTTGCTCAAACCGGGTGAACAACGAATCTGCCCGTGAAAGCAACTGGTCAACTGCCAGTACGCGCATCGTTTCACTGCTCTCCACGCCGACAGAAAGAACCAAGTACCTTTTCGTTCTTTCGACCGCGTGAAAGCAGCTCGTATTCACTTCAACATGGTGGTTTGGGAAAGGGTTGGAATAATGCAGTGCGCGCTGGTGAGGACCAAAACGGAAGCATCATCACAGGTTTTATTACTCACACCATCTACCCCGTGAACCGGTGATCATCTAGTTCGCCTGTCGAGGGACTGCCTGCTCACTCTCCTCACCATCCGCCTCGTTCATCACATTCTCTTGCCCCGGAACTGTCACCTCTCAACCAGGGTACGTTGTCTTCACGAAAGCCAGGTCATGATCGTCGTCGTCAACAACAAATCCCCCGCTTTCTGCGTCGCCTGTAAGTTGATCCCTGTCGCCACCCGGGACGTTCACGCCTCCCACATTACCACCGTGAGCCCATGCGTAATTCGCCTGTGAAACTACGGCAAGGATGCTTTATATACAGTGTTGATGCCGAGTCATGTGGCGTGTAGACCACGTGCGTTGATGGAGCGAAAGACGGTGGTTGAACGCGCCATACAAGAGGATGGTGAGGCCTGTTTTCTTGAGGACGGTAGATGCGTAATCGTGTTGTATATTGTGAGCATCTGCGTCTCCAACGTCGGCCCAGGCTGCCTCTGTACATGGAGAATACCGATTCGATGGGATCAAAAAGTATCAGGATCGATCTTGGAGTGATAAAAACGCCTTCGAGAGACAACACTTCTTCTGAGTAGGATCGGAGGGTGCGAGTGTGACGCGAAAGCAGTTGTGATGCCGTTGATCAAATCCTAGAGGACACCCCTTCATGGCGGCCGTTCCCGAGTGACTATCGGAGTGGATTTGATGACCAATCGGTCGGGCAACCAAATGACGATACTTTGGAGACGATGGACAACGTTAGTTGCAACGTTGAACGTTGAATTTTGGAATGTAGTGCTTGCGAGGACAAGGGCATCAAGGCCACCGTCGTCGTTTGACAAGGTAGGATGATTCCAACACGGAATAATGTCACCTATACCATACATGAGTATGATACGAGCTGAGGTAGTACTAAAGCGGACATGCACGATTGACCCTACGTTTCATCCGTCTAGTTGACTAACGCCCTTAATTTCGATTCTGCCTCTTCCCATGCCAGCACAGCACCTCTCAATCCATCTAACCAATCCCATCGTCTGTCAAGCTCTTGCTTTATGCTCTCCATTCCCTCCCTCTCATATGCACTGATGCCCCTGTCGTCCAGATCGTCCTCCCTTCTGGTCCCGTCATAGTGTCCAGGTTCCATAAATGAGCGCAGCCATCCAGTCGAGAACGAAAGGCTCGCTACATCACGCGCAGATGGGAGACGAATCTCTTCGTAAATGCGAAGGGCATCTGGAATGCGAGACAGTGGCGTCAGAGGATGCGCGATGAGCCGCCCAAGGATAAATGCATCCTATATGTGTTTAAGCTACAATACACAAGCGCAGGAATTATGGATGGGACACACCTCGATCGCTTGACCCGCACCGGCACCGAAGTGAGGCGTCATGGCATGACACTAGCAATTCGTTGTTCATCAATGGAACGTGCATGTAACATTCGACCCTCGGAGTAAGACGCACCGCATCCCCGATAAGTGCAACCCTCTCTCGTACGCAAAATGGGAGCGGTTTCACGACGTGCAGGGCCCACCTGGACGGCTTTTCGCAGAGCTGTTTCGTGTGCTACTTAGACTGGCGAGGTTTACGCAGTGTGAGAAAAACTCACATTCACTACTGTCCTCGCGTCAGGTTCAAAATCGTCAAAGTATTCAATTACCTCATCACGAGTCGCGTCGGACACCCAGTGTCCTTTGTAGTGTGTGCCCGTCAAACTAGGATCGCCGACAGTGGCCGCAACATTGATGATAGTCCCTTTGGCAATCGGATAGGTGATGAAGGACTACAAATAGTGAAATGTGTGAATATGAATAAAGGCAATATGAAACATGTTTACCGTGCCCTTTCCGTGATACTGTATCCCAGCAGGATGAAGTGTGGCTTTCTGCACATGTATAACTGCCTACTCACTGCGACCATATCTCTCAAAGAGAGATGCTCTGGGCTTTCCTTTCCCAACGTCTCTGCAGGGATAAGCCAACGATATATTGTCATCCCTGTGAAGGTCGGTTCTATGTATTGCTTAAGATATGTCTTGTCGCCATCGTTCTTGTCCTCTGATGCTGCTTCGAACAATGCCTTGCGCACTGCTGAACGAATCCCATCGGCTCCAATGAGTAAGTCAGTGGTTGCAGTGGTTCCGTCCGCGAACTCAAGTCTGATAGGTGATGTCAGGTGTGCATGCTGTTGTTCTAGTTCGGTATAATTGACAAGCTGCTTGCTGGAATGCACTATGCAAGAGGCTGGGAGCGCGTTTTCCAGGATAGCTACCATTTGCTGGCGATGCATGGCGGAGGGACCATCTTTTGCCCTCCCATGAAAACAGGTCTCCAAATGGTAAAAGACACAAGCACTTACAACGATACATTCTTTCGTGCCAGGAATATCCGCCCCCGCATATGTCTGATCGCCTCATGGTCGGACCTGATATGTTGTCAGAGCTGCAACTGACGCCATCGAGCATCACATATCTCACCATGGCTACTGTCAGGATTACGCGTGAAGATTTGTTTGAATTCATCGAACAGCCCCAGCTCGATCAGAATTTCATGCGTCCATTTCCACAGCGTGATTCCTACACCGGCAGTCTCGATGGAGTCGTGTGCTTCATATAGATCGATGGGTATAGAAGGGTCATATTTTGCAATTGTAATCGCAAGGACAAGACCGGCGATACCAGCGCCACTGGGTGGGATCTTAAGTGGTGTGTTTACTAGATGAGTACATAGCTGCGCACCAGATGGCAACACGGAACTTGGGTCCGGACTCAGAGGATGAGAGAGAAGCCAACATTGTATAGCAGTACAGCCAGAGCAAGCAAGAGATGATATCTGACCCGAAAAAACTTGAAGACGACGTCACTTTATATCGAAGAGCAGGGTATACATGCCGAGTCATTCATCCACTTGGCCGATCGACGCGCAAGTAATTTACGTGATTCTGATTACTAGTAGGTTGGGAGTCACTTGAGTACGATGATGCGATTGTAACGCAACCTGCATCCGAATACTGTCTCATTACAGTCCTCGCAGGGCGTTGGGACGGACCATCTCTCGAACAGCATTGTCACGTAATGTTTTAGACGAGTCTTTCTAATTGGTTGGTCGCTTCATAAATATTAAAATATAACTCGGAGAATTGCCTGTTGTCTTACAATGAAGTAAACGACAACGCTGTGCACAGCTTTCTGCCTGGCGGATCTGAGGGAACGTAAGTTACAGATAGGTTGACTGACGGTCCAAGGGGGATGTATTTTGAATTTCAATAATGAGTGTTGTGAATCCCATGATAAGCTGACTCTATCGTGACTAAATCAGTTCTGTATTTGACTGAAAAACGACCCCTCTCACAGTATTCGGCCCCGAGTTTTAATCCATGCTTGGCATCCACAGTAGGTGCCGGCGCGTCAATGCGTGCGATGGTGGGGTGGCGGCTCATGGTAGTTGTCAGTTAGATATAGGGAAGGTAACAGCTAGCGGCAAAACTCGACCGGATTTTTTATCCTTAGATTATGTAATTGGAAGTTTTGTTTTCAAGCGGAGCAATAAACAAAACAACGTTCGAAATGGGGCAGCATTGCGTGCCGCAGTGGGACCAAAGTTCAGCGCTCAGCAACAATATGCATCGCTCTTATAGTCGCACAGCGAGAGTGTCCTTATTCCGGACGATGGCATCGGTGTTGAAGCCCCGTGATGAGAGCTTTCACTGACCAAGTTGCATGACTCCGTTGACATCGCCGGCGATTCGCCGCTACTCACCCGGGGTTCACCGGCGGAATCACCGCATGATGATGATGTGCACAACTTTGTTGAGACGTCGACGGGAGTGCCAGAATCCAACTGATGACTTGGACGGTCGCAGCGGAACCGTGAAAGAACAGTGAGTCCAAAATCCCATGTCCAGGGAACAAATCGCGAGACGTACTGGAATTTTACAAATACCTCGGCAGCATGTAGCCCTACGGCGGTATGCGGATCGGCAAGGTATGACTTGGTCTCGTTGTATTTTCGGATTCAGATGCCGGTGGCGATCGTCTATGGTCAACGGGTTAACAAGCTGCACATCCAAGTCTACGTTGAATCCCACCTGCTCATCGTCAGCCTTGTTTGCGACAAAGTCTCTCCATGTACTCTCACTGGCAAACACTGCTAACAGATCGACTGTCCCTCTGGTCTTAACCACTTCCATCCATTCGCGTACCTGGTCACACGCAGCTGTAAGATTCGATGTCTCGTCGGTTTGTACTGCGCGCTCATAAGCAAGGTACCAGAGCAACCGCTCAAGGTTACTTCACACCGTAATATCCACTGCGGGACTGGTGGTTGCGTAGACGCCGCCCCCTACGCAACGATCATGACCAGTCAGGATGGCGGGATGGACACAGTTCGAGTGCTTCTCGCGTGAGAGCAATGGCCACATCGAAGCCTGGCACTTCCCTGAGCTCCTCGTAACGATTAGAGAAACAGGCTGCAAGGTTGTTCAAAGACGTTGGCCAGAGAGGGTGCCCGCGTGGTCGAAGGTTTCGTGCTTCTCGCCCGAGGACCATGGCCTCGTCGAGGTCTGCCATTCCCCCGAGCTGCTGGTATCGAACAGAGAGATCAGCTGCAAGGTGTTCAAAGACATTGACCGGTCTGGGTGTCCTTGTGGGCAAAGGTCGAGTGCTTCTCGCACCGACCACAATGGCCTTCTCGATGTCCATCCTCGCCTCGCTTTGCCTAACGATTCCAAAGATGACACCGAAGCTGAATCAGTGAGTCCCATCGCTTTGGGTGGCCAGGTGGGCAAAGTTCCAGCGCTTCATGCCCAAGGACGATCACCTCCTCGATGTAACCCGTCCCTCCTTGCTCAAACTGGGCGACTCGGAATAGAGATTTTTCCCGTGAAAGATATTGGTCAACTGCCAGTACGCGCACCATTTCACTGCTCTCCACGCCAACAGAAAGAAACAACCTTTTCGTTCTTTCGACCACATGAAAACAGCCCGTATTTACTTCAACATGGTGGTTTGGGAAAAGTTGGAATGATATGTGCGCCAGGCCAGGACCAACAACGGAAGGGTGCGGCACAGGTTTTGTTACCACACCATCACCCACCGCGTGGACCGGCGATCATCTTTGCCTACTCACTCTTCTCGCCCTCCCGCCTCGTTCATCACACTCCGTTGCCCCGGAACTGTCACCGCTGAACTAGGGTACATTGTCTTCACGAAGTTCTCAGCTTTCACCTCGCACGAAAGCTAGGTCATGATCGTCGTCTGAATCGCCAACAGCAAATCCCCCGCTTTCTGCGTCGCGTGTTTGATCCCTATCGCCACCTGTAACATCTATGCCTCCGACATTACCACCGTAAGCCTGTGCACAATTCGCCTGTGAAATTACGCTGAGTACGCCTTATATTCGGTGTTGGTGCCGAGTGATGTGGCGTGTAGACCACGCGCGCTGATGGAGCGAAAGACGATCGGACGGTGGTTGGGCACGCCATACAAGAGGACGATGCGGCCTATTTTGTTGAGGACGATAGTCTAATCCGTGATCGTGTTGTATACTGCGAGTATCTGCGTCTCCAATGTCGGAGGTTGCCTCTGTACAAGGAGAATACCGATTCGAAGGCTCATGTTGGGACTGGATACCATCAGTCTGTGTTTGAACAAATATACTCGTGGATGGCGGAGACAGGCGTTCTCGTCGCTCGAGCCGTTCTGTATCAAAACATTATCCAAGTTGGATGTAGGGATACCGGGCATGGAAGGACCAGCATAACCTGGCAACATCTTTCGTCTTTCGTCGTGTAATGGCAGGACTCTTCCGAGGCCGCCATAGCGGATCAAACGAGATCGACTTCGACGTAGTTTGAACTGCTTTGTCTCCCAAGTCTCACTGGCACAATCTGCAGTCCGTGGTGTGCAGTGATGGAGGCCAAACGAGGGAGAAGGATAACGCACGAGAAATGTTCTGATCAAACAGTGAGAGGCTGTCATGGTACATGTGCAGTAATAACGCAATCAATGTCTGTAGTACAGAACAACAATTCCGAGTCCGTAGAAATATCAACGTACTAGTATAAACCCAACAAACGAGCTTGTATATCCACGAAGCGAACAGTAGCATAGAAAGCAAGACACGCAATAATAGCTGTCGTCGAGAAAGGGGGTATAGAGAGCTGAGCCGATCACTATCTACCGACATGGATGAAAGGAACCCAGGAAGTGAAAGATGCGCCAGAGTCGCGTAGATGCCGGACAGCGTAATGCAATGCTTCTGCGGCTTCCGTACTGTCGGGGACCTTGCCATCCCGAAAAAGGTGCTCGTACACGTCCTTTGTCACTTTTGGTGCGTCAGCGTCCCTTATTGCCCACATCGTCGCAATGACACCACCATAACCGGCAAGAAGCATCCCAGCAGCGAGATGAACAGATTCTTCCGACAGATCTTCATCTCCTTGTGCAGTCTGACAGGCAGAGAGGAATGCTAGACCACCTTGAGGGCGTGACAATCGGATGATGTCTGAGAGCTTCAAACGACGACGGTTCGCGAGACAAAGCCCGCTGTCGAGCGGGTTCTCGGGATCTTGCACCCCGTGACATGCGAAATGAACCCAGTCAGTGTCCTTCAACTTTTCCATGACGTCCTCGACGGTACCATGAGAGTCCTGGAGGGTTACGAAAGGGGACATGGCGGACAACATTCTAATGTGATGGATCTCGTCCTTCACGGACACTAGCCCACTCAGCCCATCTGTCGCTGGTTGAGGGACAGCAATGAGGTGAATACTGGATGAGGGGCCATTCGTATCTTTCTGGATTGATGGTGCGAGAGCACTAAGAGTCGGTATGTAGGAGGATATAGCGAAATCAGAAAGCTTTGCACCCGCCTCAGCTGTACTGTAGAGTCCGGCGGCATGTATGGGCAGAAAGGCAAAAGGCCCAGTCGGACACCAGAAGATACGGGCCATTTTCTCAGCGCCAGACGGCAGGCTCTGGGAACATGCAAACCTTAGTCGGAAAGAATCAGGATTTGAGACTCGGGTAGACGACGTACCGACAAGCCAAGGGCCTGCAGAACTGGGTTTACAACTCCATTCCAGAGGCATTCCAGAATCAGCTGGAACAGGTCGTCGGGGGTGTATCCTGCAATTCGTTGCGGTTTAACTTTGACTGCCCGGTCAACGCTATCTCCCACCAGCAACAAATCAAGAAGATGCCGTGAGACGAGATTCTCTTCAGAGTGGATGAGTGCAGAAATGTCATCACGGGAAATAATAAGACGGTTCTGCTCGAGCGATAAACGAAGTACGCTCTGCAAGATTTCTATCTCGTGATAGCTAATGCCAAGGAGGGGGACAGAAGTAGCACTTCCCAGCTTTGCCTCGACAATCAATGCATCACATCGTTGTTTGCTGGCATTGAGGTAGACGACGGGTCCGGAGTTTGCCAAGGAAGTGAGTTGCTCGGTCGTCTTCGGGAGCAAAAATCTGTCAAAACCTGGCAAAGATCGTATTTCGACAAGGAGCTTTTCTCGTCTGAGAGCAA
The DNA here is from genome assembly GCA_003313885.1 of Boletus sp. MG55. NCBI lineage: Eukaryota > Fungi > Basidiomycota > Agaricomycetes > Boletales > Boletaceae > Boletus > Boletus sp. MG55. Next base: position 4,699 of record QGOI01001543.1, on the reverse strand, counting down.
GGTCATAGTGCCTCTGGACTTCTTCTTCAAGAGACCGAGCGTCAGAAACCAGGTCATTGTTACGAGAACTAGCGTGTTCCAGCTGTCGGGAGATCTGCTCAAATTGATGAGCAAGGCCAGGATGCTCGACACAAAGGTCATCAACTGGAGTGCGAAGCTGCAGGAATTGACTCCAGACAATGGAACGTCCTTGCTCAAGCCACTCGACGGCCTTTTCGGGACAACCAGCTTCAAGTGCAGCTGCAGCTGCATTTCGTGCTACATCAGCAGCTTCAAGGAGTACACGGTGGCGCTGCGTGAGTGGGAGCCCAAGCCATGCCAACTGTGGAAGAAGGTTGATGGTAGTGGTGTATGCATCAAGGATAGCCTGAGAGTTGCCTTCCAGGCATGCAGAGGAAATCCAGCGGCGAGCAGCACGAAAGCGGATGGAAGTGGGACCTGTGGAGATACGACTGGCGGTTGAAAAGTGTAAAGTGGCCGCAGAGAGATTGGAAGGACTGCAAGAGCGCTCGAAACATTCCATGAATGCATTCCCAAGATTGTTCAGCCGAGCTGACTTGTCAGGATGACCATCAGGAGTGAGACACACTGCCTCCTCTAACATCAAAACGGACTTGTCAATATCAGCAAGGCCACCGAGGTGCTTAAAGCGATTCAATAATGAAGACCCGAGGTCATTCAAGCGAGCTGGCTTGTCAGGATGGCCATTGGGAATGAGATGGACAGCCTCCTCAGCCACCGAAATGGACTTGTTGATATCCGCAATGTCACCAAAACGCTGAAAGCGACTCAATAATGAATTCCCGAGGTTGCCCAACCAAGTTGGCTTGTTGGGATGGCCATTGGGTGCGAGACGCACCACCTCCTCTTTCATCAAAATGGACTTGTCAATGTCCGCAAGATCACCGAGGTGCTCAAAGCGACTCGATAATGAGGACCCGAGGTCGTTTAAGCGAGCTGGCTTGTCGGGATGGCCATTGGGAGTAAGATGCACAACCTCCTCTTTCATCGAAATGGACTTATTGATGTCCGCAACGTCACCGAGACACTGAAAGCGACGAAGTAACGAGTTCCCGAGGTTGTTCAACCGAGCTGGTTTGTTGGGATGGTCATCGGGAGTGAGACTCATTACCTCCTCGAACATCAAAATGGACTTGTTGATGTCCGCGAGGTCACCTAAGTGCTCAAAGCGACGAAAGAATGAGGACCCGAGGTTGTTCAACCGAGCTGGCTTGCTGGGATGGCCATTGGGAGTGAGACGCATTGCTTCCTCAACCATCAAAATGGACTTGTCGATGTCCGCATGGTCACCGAGGCGCTCGAAGCGACACAATAACGAGGCCCCAAGGTTGTTCAGCCGAGCTGGCTTGTTGGGATGACCATTGGGTGTAAGACGCACAGCCTCCTCAAACATCGAAATGGACTTGTCAATATCCACGAGGTCACCGAAGCGCTCAAAGCGACGCAACAATAAGGACCCGAGGTCGTTCAGCCAAGCTGGTTTGTCGGGTTTGTCGTTGGGAGTAAGATGCACAGCCTCCTCAAACATCAGAATGGACTTGTCGATGTCCGGGAGGTCACCAAGGTGTTCGAAGCGACGAGATAATGAGGTCCCGAGAAGGTACAAGTATGCTGGCTTCCGAGGGTGTCCATCGGGAGTGAGTTGTACGGCATGCTCCAACACCGAGATTGCCTCGTGAATGTGAACAAGGTCGCCACTGCCCTCGAACCGAAGATATAATAGGCTCCCAAGGGTAGCTAGCACCGGAGGCCGGTGAGGATCCCGATCTGACAAATCCAATACCATAGCCCGTGCCCTCCGTATCAACTCATCATCATCATTCACATGCTCTGTCCCGGAGGTCCCAGACTCCATCGTCTTGATCGACACAGAGATCTCAGCCATTCCTAGTGCGAGGCACGCTACCCGGTATGCATAGCTCTCTACCGGGAAGAGCTCCACCACTCTGCAGAGTAAATCTTTGGCTTCAGCTATGTCTGCTTTGTTGCCTCGCCTCTGGGAACGGGTCAGAAGAGCAAAACCGAGATCAAGTACTGTCGCGCAGTGATCTGGGTGACTAATGGTGCGAAGCTGGAGTGCATCCTGATACAATGCAATTGGCACATCTAGGTCGAGGGGATGATTGTTGGCCTGACAGTGGATGAACTTTGCATTGGCCAAGTTGAATAGTACAGCGGAGCGATTGGTGTGGTTTGTGGGACACACGTCCCGGACACGCTCGAAACACGCGACGGCTTCATCGAGATCCGTTTGGTTCTGGAGCTGGCGGTAACGCAGGAGAGCACGATGTCCATTTTCGGTGAGCTGTTCTAACTGGCTCATTGCGTCTGACTCCGGTAGCTATCATCATAGGATTAGGATGCGTCAATAACGATTCGATGAACGGACCGCTCACGTCAAGTTTCAATGCGGATTCATTGATGTCGCAAATGCGTCGTTCGGCGATGATTCTGACTGACGAGCAGGATGGAAAAATCTCGTCCCTCTGAACCGGAAACCTGATAGCTACAAGGAGACGTCAGAGAGCGGGCATGACAGTGGAGTTACTCACGCTGGAGTTTTTCATTTAGGTCGAGTACGTCTCCCACAGTAGTCTTGAATCTGCGAAGTAATTCTCCCTTTCCGAACCTTGGTCCGAGCTCGAAGGATGCGTAGGCCTCGAACGATACGGAACATGATCGCTCGGATGGCCTTGAATCTTGCTCAGTAAAAGTAGTGAAACTGAGGAGGGTAGTAACTCACAGGAAGATCTCATCATCCCATTCCACCACGTCCTTGTCTACCAATACGGCCTTATTCAAAGTTTTCGTGGTCTTCCCATCGACTTCTATAACAGCATAGAAGCCTGCCGGCACGCGACGGAGACCAGACACAACATCTGTGGCACGGATGTCTGCACAGGGATGTTAACGATTTCTCCAGTATAACCCAGATTACCGCTTACGAGTTATGAAGACATGCTCGCGGTTGTTTGTATCAGAAGAGCTGTCCGATCTCTTACTTTCCCGAGCACGTTGTGGTTGCAAGGAAAAATCGAAGGTAGGGAGTAGATCGTGTTCAGCCATGAGTAGCGAAGTCTGAGAGCACGAAGGTGGAATATTTTGGAGCTGGGAATCAGCCTGGGATGGAACCTGTGGGTATTCATTTCACACGCTTCACATTGCGTGAACGACAGGGCTAGCAACGACGACAGCGGGCACGAGGAGCAGCGAAGCTCGAGACATGGTACGTGTACTAGTAGCAGAGATGAATGTGTATGAATTTTACACTCAAACCTCAGGTGAGAGCACCACATCATCGACATCGATACTTCTACCGACTTCGAACCATGCGGTGCTCGTGCTGAATCACAGTTTGAGGATGCAGCCATCGGTCTCGGCAGCCATTAACGAAGCACCGGTGCTTAGCTGCACAGAGGCAAGTCAAAAGTGGCCAGCAAACTTGCGTCCTTATGTGATTCCTTCCCGCATTTCAGTTGCGAAGCTGTTCCGGGCGGTTCTCAACGCGTAGCGCAAAATGCGTTTTTGAATTGCTCGGCATATCAATATTGAACCCCACCCAGTCGGCTCCAGGATCTGCCAGACAGCGCAAAGGGGTCATGACAATGCCGAGTCCACGTTGGTCCTGGTGCAGGAGGAACCGCCCTAGTCTGTGGCGTCGTTATCATTGAAAAAGCGCAATGGAACGAGGATCCCGTACCGCGCGTACATGCTGCCCTCGTCGAGAACAACGCGTACTTCCCCTTGATGCGTTCACCACCCTCTCGAGCAATAAGGCAGGGGTCGGGTCTGGATCGGGTCTTCGGTGACGCCTGTGACTAAAGGATCATGTCTGAATTCGAACGTATCTGAATGCGTCCCTTCGTCAGTCTGGCCATCTTTCATTGCCTTGTTGATCGACGTCACGGGCAGGCACAGGGCACTTCCCTGGCGTTTTGCCGTAGCTCCTCACATCTCACTCCTACACTTTGCTTTAACCTCTACTACGTCATTTACCTCTCCAGCTTTCTAAGTATTTACCTTACGCCCCGTTCTCGTGGTATCAAAGGCCAGCATGTATCGCTCCCAGTCATCGAATCGAGCCTGGTTTCCTTATCTTACACTACGACCGACGACCGACGAAGAACAGAACCACTTGATTTGGGTTTTCTGTCTTATCTCTTATCGTCTTCATTAGGCTAGCACCTTTGTCCCCTTAATTATACCTCACTTTCGCCGCAGGTTCTCCCTCTACGATATTAGAGCGCGGCTCCGTAAAATCGTAAGACTCTTTTCGGGCTCGCGACGTGAGCCGAATAGAAAAAGTACTAGCCTTATTTGAGAGTTCGGGGGATCGCAGGAATACAGACTGACACATGACATGACATACAGTCATTTACCGGCACTTGAGCCACCACCGGCACTTGAGCCAAACACAAATCACGCATGAATTCCAGTCACAACAATCAAAACAATTATTGTAAAAATATGATATGATACATTGCTATGCTTAGCTATAAGATGGGCCTCGTTCATAGCAACTGTTGTTCTTATGATCGTCGATTTTGAGTGAAAATCATGGTATTTCATCACTACTACAGTACAGACCATATTATATAACACAATTTTAACTACGGGAGCACATACATTTACTTGTTGGCTTGGTGGTCCCAATATACGACATAGGGATCAGTGATGC
>QGOI01001539.1:0-17508 GCA_003313885.1 Boletus sp. MG55 | reverse complement strand
ACTGTTACCTCACGTGTAGCCGTAACAGTTTGTTGACTTACAAGTGTGGGAATGATAGGTGATAGATGCAGACGTTCAAAGGATGCGTCGTTCGTGCACGTACATGTTACGGATGGCCAGCCGACGCAACTTACTCATGAGTAAGCACCGCCAAACATGGGTATCTCCCACCGCTCATCTGCTCGGTCAAAGTCTGCACCGACACTAGCAGCTGCTCCAACACCACTTACTGCTCCGACCCCAGCTGCGTTCTATCCGAGTGCGCCAACGCCTCGTACCATGGGGTCGGTAGGCTTTATGCACTCGGCCCCGACACCGGGGGTCCTGGCTGCGGACGAGGATGATTCGAGTGAGTGACTGCCTGGTTAAACAAGTAAAGCACGTCTAACTGTTTACAGTCCCCAACTGGCTACTCGATACAGCCTTCCAAAACAAGAAGGTACATATTGATGGAAATCACTGGCACGTTAGGCAAGTGGCATGATGGCGAACTCAATGGCTTCGTGACCAACGTCTTCCGAACCCCCGGGGACACACTCATCACTATCGAGTTCATCAACCCAGGACGAGCGGGTCGACTCGGACGATGGAGGTACCGATCAACTATCTCAGTCCCGTCCATGCAGACCAAATGGGCGATCACGCCCTTCCACTGAATGGAGCCGTCAGGTGTTTCGAGGTGATCCTGAGCCAAATGACGGGCACGGACATATGGCAGGTCTCAAAGTCGTTGGATTCGGAGGGCATCTCGTGTCTAGAGAACATGATGGTGAAGCTCCATGTCAAGTGATGCTGTTGCCATCATGGTTTTTCAATTCGATTCTTGCATTCCGTGCCAATGTACTACATGTACTACAATTCGTCGTGTAGATGTTACTCGTAGTTTATGTAGCTTTCGCACAGTAATCGAACTCGACGCCAGGGTTCGGATGCGTGGGAAGGTGGGCTAAGAGAGCTGCATGGTTCAGTCACTTAGTAAGCTACAGGCTACGCTCCATCTAACTTGCGGAAACGCATCGAATCCTACATCAGTACTTGTTGCTTATCGAATTTCACCCCGTGGACGGCTAGTAGGACAGGAATCCATGCACGCTAGTTCCGGCATGGTACCGCACGGGAACGAGAAAACACTGGTGAGTACCTGAATGGGTGTCACAGGTCACTGATGCGGCTCTCACTGATAAGAAGCCTCCTTCTCCCCACCCAGCTTCACCCGAATTTAAGTCACCAACCGTTTATTGGGTCGCGCCTGGCACACCCCGTGTGGTCACTGCTCTCGCCTACTCCCTTCAATCGCTTTAGTTAGCAGTTCACCTAAACGGCCTTGGAAGCGGTCGGGGTAGCGGTCAAACCCCCTGACGAGAGCCTTCGCAGGCTCGAAACCGCGCCCTATACCTGTCCATGCGCGTCCTGTACACGTCCTAGGCTAATCCTCGGAGAGGGGCGCCTGACGGACGCAGCAAACAGGATCGACAGCCCGAGTTATCCTTTCCTGGCACACTGACTCACTTCTAGGGTCGCGCTTCGCGCTCCCTAAACTCCCAAGCTTCCTTTACTACCATCATGTGGTGTTTGTACGGTTACACTAAGCAGTTTCAGCAGATGCGGTGCCAGCCGCCGGAGCCATCTGCTCACTATAGCAGAAGACAGCAGTTACTATAAGACAATTGCATGCCGTCTGCTCCAGCAGTTCTCCTCTCCATCCCACAGGTCGCGTCCTGTCAGCAGAAATGTACCTGCAGTCTTTTATTTCTCCAATCGCTGTACTCGTCGTTGGCGCAGTCTCAGTGGTCCACGCGACGGCGTTGCATCACATCTTCGATGAATTAAGAGCGAGGAAGCTCACATTCTGCTCCCAGGTTCAAAACGACACGAATCTCCGCTATGTCGCGAATTCTGGGATCTGCGAGACGACACCCGGCGTCAACCAGTATTCTGGCTATGTTGATGTTGGCACGAACATGTCGATGGTCAGCACGACATGGTGAGGCAGTGGGGCTGGTGCTGACACTTTCGGATGCGATAGTGGTTCTGGTTCTTCGAGGCTCGCAACTCGCCCGAGACTGCGCCGTTCACGCTTTGGTAAGCCCGAGGGTGTCACAGGACATGCCAAACGAGATGGCGGAATCTGATTTTCTCATGTGAAAGGTTGAACGGCGGCCCGGGATGTTCCTCCATGATCGGTCTCTTCCAAGGTGAGCTGCTATGTGATGGATGTTGTGCCGACATACAATATTTGTTTGCAGAGAACGGACCGTGCTTGGTGAACGAAGACGGAAACTCTACGTACATCAACCCATACAGGTAAGAGCGCGGTCTGATCACGAGCGAATGGCGTCTGAATAGGAAAGGCAGTTGGAACAACGTGAGCAATAGTGCGTGGCTCGCGATTTGCCTCTCACAACGCGACTCATCTTCACCTTTCAGTGATCTACATTGACCAGCCGATTAGCACCGGATTCTCTTATGGAGTGGACACGGTCAACAGCACGGAGGCCGCCGCGCCCTTTGTATGGAAAGCGTTCCAGATACTTTTCGAGAGTCAGCTCTTCTCAAAGTATACGAGTCGCGAGTACGTGCCATGGATGTCTTCTCTCTCGTGAATATCATGCTCAGAGCATACGGCTAGGTTCGTCTTTGCAACAGAGAGTTATGGTGGTCACTATGGACCCAGTTTCGTGACATACTTTGATGAACAGAACGGCTTGATTGCCAGCGGTGCGATCGAGGGCGAACCCATCGTCGTCAGTGCACTCATGATCAACAAGTAAGCTGCACCCGAGTGATCGCACCTGCCTAGCAACTCAGTGGTCATTGTTACAGTGGTTGGTACGACCCCTTGATCCATTACATTGCCTATTATAATTTTGCAACTTACGCCCCGGGATACGGTCAACTTCAACCCGACGACGTGTTGAAGAACATCTCCGAGGCCCTCTACGCCCCCAATGGATGTGTCGCGCAGGAGCAAGATTGTTACGCCGCCGGTAACTCCACTGAATCTGACACGATCTGTCGTCAGGCGAGCACTTACTGTGTACGTGAGACGTTCGTATGTTTACGGGCACATCACTCACGTCGGACCGTCGACGCCGCAGGTCAACAACGTCCTCATTCCCGCAATTGGAGACCGAGACCCTGATGATCTCCGCCAGAACTCCTCGGCGTTGTTTCCCCCGGAATACTACTTGAATTACTTGAGCATTCCGGAGGTTATGAGCAAGATCGGTGCCGAAGCCACTTATCAAGAGTGCTCCAACGCACCCTACGATCTATTTGTGAAGACCGGAGACGTATGTCTCCTTTGGAACTCTCGGCGCTTGACAATGCATCCCAATTAATATACGTACACTCTATACTAGGACGCACGAACGTGGCTTCCTCAGCTCTCCGAGTTGGCAAACTCTGGATTGAAGATCCTAATCTGGGTATGCGAACTCGACCAAGTTCCCTGATCTTTCTGAAACTGCATTCCACGCTAGGCTGGTGACGCTGATATCAAGTGCGTAGTATCATCATTTTGGGAATTTCTTGGATGATCGGTCGTTCCACTGTAACAGCTGCAACTGGCTTGGCGTACGTTGTTCAGGTTTCGTTCTGTTTCCATCTGTTGAACGCCCACAGGGTTACGCCTCCGTGCTTGCTATGGATTGGTATGGCAATGAGACGCTCCACAACACGCCACTCACTAACATCACGCTCGACGACGCGCCTATCGCCACCGTCGCCAACGTGGACAACTTCTCCTTTGCGTACGTTCATTTCATTGCTCGTCATCATTTACGCTGATGTACCAATTCAAAACAGGAGGGTTTTCGCTGCCGGTCACGAAGTGGTAGGGGACCCTCACATTCCGGACATTGTGTCCACTGAACGATATGTCTTTAGCCTGCGTTCCAGCCCGCAGCAGCTCTGGCGATCTTCACCCAGGTCATCCACAAAGAGCCTCTCCACTCGGTGTAAGGGTCGGCGTAGTGAGGTCAAAATATCACATTGTCCAGACACGCCTATTGCGGAATATCCAAGCAAACATACATGTACCGAAAGAATACCCGATCAATATCAGCATCGCTTTTGCGTTTGGGGTGTACATTGTCTGAATCGACAGGTTGATGAGGCCCGTCGCCACATTCGCCTGAACAATCATGTTCTGAATCAAACGAGGAAGTTTGGACTGGATCAGAACTCACAATGAGGAATATCAGCAGCCCGTTCTTGTTTATGGCATTGAGCAAAGCAGGAGCCGACTGTGGCGTCGAGGTCGTAGGATCCTCTTGGAGGATTCGTTTACCCGAGGGATCCGAAGGATCTTTTAGCTTGGAGACACGTGTGGGGAAGAAGATCACATCTAGGAGATAAAATGCTAGTATGAATGACGTGTTGAAGGCAACGATCCAGAGAATATATGGCAAGTTTGCCTGTACTCAGAGAAGAACGATCGTAGGGTGTAAGCAGTCTTACTTGATGAATCGTGGGGCAGGAGTACTAACCATCCTTCGCGAGACTTTAAGACCACGTCGTACGACTGCCAACAGGGTCCACCACACCAGAGCGTACGAAAAGAGTTCAATGATGGTCTTCCCGTTTTGTCTAGGGGCAGAGGCATCTAACTTTGTCAGACGCTTGGAGTCATCCCCCTCAAAGAGGACAATCTGCTGTTTACGGAAGAAGGATGGAGAAGGTGGGAGGATAATCGTACCAAGAGAAAGACCCATGAAGTGAAGCGAAAGATAGCCTGGGAACATGAACCTTTGTACTAGAGTGGAGTCGGGGACCTCACTTACCCAAGAATGAAACCAGTCCCTCCTTGTTCGCATAAATGACATTACTTCGAGGGGCATTGAGGAGGAAGGCTTCCAGTCCCACAAACGACAGTACAAACTGATGCACTGTAGTATGTTAGGTTACTATGATCACTCCAAAATATAAATTATATCACTCACAGACGCCAATCCAAAGACCTAACAAGGATATAGGCATGTATTTAATGATCGGATGAAGGGCTACTTCTGCGACCGGCAAAATAGCGAGCGTCAAGAAAAAGTTCCAATGCACACCGTATTCGGTGACGTGCTCCTGAAAAAAAAAGGTTCGTAAATCCAAGTGATGCAAACGAGTCACCATACAGGATATTCTGTTCCCTTGACAAGCAACACCCGAACGATGCCCAACACAACGACCGGCAGAATCTTTTTGGCTATGCGGTATAACTTTGGTTTCACGTCCGCGTGCAACCGGGATGGATCCTTGATGAGGGGTATCGCAGAGACGATGCCTTGAGAGAAAACGAACGACCCGACTCCGCAATCCATCTGACCCAACGAGATTGAGACAGCTCCAACGACATGTATGCAAGGTAGCACGTACCAGCGACACGCCATATGTCTCGCACTTTGCGAGGGAACGCGGAAAGACGGGAAAGTCGACGGCGAGAATGGAAAACACCGTTACGAGCATCATGTTGGCGCGGTAAGTGGTGAGTGCTGGAAGGGGTCTTAGTGTTGGTTGTGCAGGCCCGTCGATGGTACCACTATCTCGCGCAGTCGTGCTTGGCCGCGTCTCACCCGTCTTCGAAAGCAAAGGTGTTCCACTTTCGATTTGTGGGAGAAGAAGCAAGACACAGGTCGGAGCCAGGAGGAGCGCCGAGAGTGCCCCAGGCGCATCGGCATAGACTGTCAGCGCAAGCGACAGAGGTAGGACTAACACCAGCCATTCAAGAATAAATTGCATAGATCGGAACACGGTCAGGCGCGTTCGCAGTGCGGAATGTAGAGTTATCGACGCCTGGAGACTTTGAGCACCAAAACCTTCGACACGGCTCGATGAACTCACCAGCCCGACTGCCAATATAGCGTTGACGTGAAAGACAGAAGAGCCCGTCATCCCGGAGACAAATGCCTCCTTCGAGGCCTTGTAGTTATTGTCCATCTGACCTGAATAGCATCAGCTCATGAAGGTGTTGCCAAGTGGCACTTCGTTTTGCAGTCGCGCTTACACGCTTTCAGACCACGTGATCGAGAAGCGGGTTATTTCATTTATTTAGCAGAATAACAATTACGAGCGAAATCAAAGCATCTGCCCTTGTCGTTATTCCTTATGATGGTTCAGCATATGTGCTGCAACTAATCGTTAAATATCTAGTTTCCCTCAAACGTCTGCACTGGCCCGACGAAGCTATGACGACCCCAAGTAACCCAGTTAATAGCAACGATGAGAGCGACTGCACCAATGGCCAGAATAGCATAATTCATGTTGAACTCGTTGACCGGATATGACGTGGGCAACACGAAAAGTATGCAAATAAACACAGTGAACTGTCAATGGGTTAGGAGGAGCGTGATGGGAAGGACGGATCGGACTGACTAGAAAGCCCACGAGGTTGATGGGCCATGACCATTTACCCAAATTGAAAGGACCAGGTTCCGGGAGTCTGGCACGATCGTCAGTCGACAGCGCTTCCAGGACTAATAATTCGCTCACGAGTCCGGCCAAAACACTCGGATGATGATGGGTTGTAGATAACCGAGCATTACTGATATCGCCGCAGAGGACAACATCGCGTTGAACTGTGAAATAATTAATCCAGCTGCCAAGTGAGGTGTAGCAAGTACGCACGGCGATGGCGGAGCCTATATAGGTACACGAAAGGATACACCCTACGAACACGGAGGTCCACACGCCCCAATAAGGAGCTTGAAAACGGTTGAGAGCCGTGAACTTTTCTTTCGCAGGGAATGCATTGTCTCGTGCAAGCGCGTAAAACAGTCTTGAACTTGCAGTGAACGCAGTGATCGATGCTGTTACCTGCGCAACAGCGACGACCACGAGGAACACAATGGTGAGTCTTGGTCCGACCGCGTCATAGAACAACTGTGCGATGGGTATAGCGTAGGTCGTCGCCTGCACATTTGCAATGTTCTGCACGGAGAAGAGAAGGGCCAACATGTATGCGAGACCTATAAGCCATGAACCTGCAATGCTTCCCACAACGGCAAGAGGTGCAAGGACCTCAGCACGTTTTGCTTCCTCAGCAAGTTGAGCGGCCGTCTCGCAACCTTCTAGCGTGTAAATCGCCTAACATTATCTCAGATATGGTAAACCATTGCAAAAAAAAATGTCGTTTACCTGGAGGAAGCCTAAGAGAACGACAAAACCTCGGGAACCCCATCCAGTGAAACTGAATCATCGCATGAGGACACAGGGCCACGCATTCAGTCAGCCTACTTACTTTTCGTAGTTGGTGAATACGAAGGAGGCCGAATTCTCACGAAATATCAGCCGACTGCTTTTCTGCAGAACGGAGCATTCACCTTCACGGGTGCCTTCACGAGAAGTCCTATCACGAGCACAAATGTGCCTCCAAACGTCCACCAAACGTTGAAAGTACTCATCCGCCCGATGGCTTTCGTTCCGGTAGTGTTGACTAGGCCCGAGGTGATATTGACAGCCCAAGCTATCGCAGCAATTTCGACACGAGTCAAGGATCGGCCTTGGCCAACTTCTGCCATGGAAGCGATGTACAACGCCACGCTAACCTCGTCATTGGAGAAATGAATGTTACAACGACGGGACATTCACCTGAGGTTGCCGGCGGCACCGGTGAAGACCATTGCGATAGAGTATATCCATCCCGTACAGACTAGACTGGAGTGAATCTATGTTCCAACAAGGGACCCCATTTAAACGCACACCCAAGAATAGGCAAGTCGGGCTTCATCTTGCAGACCCAAAAGTAAAGACCACCCAGAGTTGGGCTAGCAAACGTCCATCAGTCTGCAGGCATGAAAGTGATCCAAACGAAAACTCTCACTATGAACTGCAAATTTCCGCTAGACTGAGGGCGATGAGAAACATGAAAAGACTGCATATCTGGCACGCGAGCGAGAGCGCTCGTTTAGACGGAGGAACGCGCATCGGAACAAGGGTGTACTCACGTTCCATCCCCAAAACAATCCAACTGGGCCTCCAGAGAATAATCCAGTTTGAAAGGCACTACTCATCCCAGTGAGGATCCCGATAGCGCAAAACGATATGCCCAACACCCCGAACAGCGACATTTCACGCCTGAACTCGGGCTTATACCCGAGGTCGAGCAGGCGCTGGTCCGAGATGTCGACCTTGTCCCTGGTAATACTAGTGACCTCTTCGATCTTCTCGGGACTTGCATTCTCGTAAAACGTCGACATGCCAGTGGGGAGACGTGAAGGTATACGACATCAAACGGGGTGCTCGGCTGTGACTATGTATCGTTCAACATCATGAGACCTGGGGAATAAGGTAGTCATGAGGACGATTGTGGGACAACTGTGCATGAATTTGGATCTGAACAACGGAGCAATGAACTTGCAGTGCCAGCAGATAAGTCGATAAGTGATAAGTTGAACTCAGGCTTCAGATAAGCAGTCCACGTGGAACACCCTCGGACTAGGTCGCCTGTGGAGTTAGTCTGCGGAATCATCGTGATACTGCAGTGATTGTAGGATGCGGCGCGAGCTTGTGTTCGTCAATCAATAAGTTTGCGCTCTCTACCCGAAGACATCCACTCTGAACCGTCCGCGTCGCAATCAGCCATAGCGAATTGTGCATAACATGATGACATCTGTTGGCAGAAATGTTTGATTGTCCCGGGCTGCATTCCTTGGGGTGGCAGCAAGGATAATCTCCTCGCAGACCACTCGCCATAACTTCTTCCGCCGCACCTGATCGAGATTTTGCGATGGAACTGTTTTTTTGACAAAATATAAGGATGCTTGACTAAGCCAGATGAAAATAAGCATCGTAAAATGGTTGACGTTCTACGCGCGTACGCAGACTAAGTATACACATGGAAATTGTCTGTCAGTTTAAAGTTACGTATCGTCATAATGTCCGGCACCGTGCCTCTGTATTACTAGGCGTAAAGGGCGAGTCGATTAGCTGGTACTCGGTGAATAGGATATGCGAATGGCATGACAAAAGGCTAACGCAGATCGCGTGAGAAGTTGCAAGGAGGACGAGCAGAACGTGACAACGCACCATACATGCATACAAGTCGAACGGGAGGAAATGAAAGCAAATGGACAGCAACGACAATGATTTGGTTCTTAACAGCATTTCAGATCTGCTCAGGGGTGACACAGCTAGCATCATCACACTTACGCCGACGAGGCTCACCAAACGACGCGCCCCTCCTCCGCTCTTCCGAGAGCGACTTCTATGCCGACAGTGAACTCTGAGCCAGCCTGTTCAAACACCACCTCTTTGGCAGTCCTTCCCAGGATGGAAGCATGGCTTTTCTTCCTAGCCGGAATGGGCGAGTGGACGTGTGCATATCTGGGATAATCCTCCTGTGGGGCCAGAGTCGCTGATATAACTAGTGGGCCCTCGGGGGGAGGCGAAGCATAGGCTTGCGACAAGTCTTCGAATCGTTCGTCTTTGTGATTGAAAGAAGTGCGACGGGTCTTATTCGTGCCAGAATAGGACTTGGGTGTTGGCAATGAGACCGTCCTGGGCCTTGGAACGAATGGAGAGCTGGAAGTCAAAGAAGGTCGGGACGACGACGACAGCGACGATGAAGAAACGGATAATGGCTGCAATAATAACGCAGAAGCATCTAATCTCCCCTTGTCGTCGTTCGTCGCAGTGGAAACATCCCCACCGACAGCAATTTGATAAGATGGTGGAGGGGTACCGGGCCGGAACATGGGAAGGACCGGAGACGAGGATGCCGCAGCCGTCGGGGGGATCGCCAACATGCTCGTAGTACGCGTGCGCGGCCGCGACGGACAGAAGTAGAAAGGATCGTCCTCGTTCTCCGTGTGTCCCTCAATAAGATCACATTCAGGTTCCCCAACTGAAACAGCGAGAGGCACCGTCTGCGGGAAACCAACGGCACTGACCAGGACAGGCTCGAACAAATCCTCGTTCTCGTCCTCGCACACCGGAAATAGCTTCGTAACGCTGTCAGAAAAGGTCACTCGTGATGGCCTTTTCCTCTCTATCGTTTCCAAGGTATGCACCGAGTTGAGAATACCGTACTTGCTGGGAGTAGAATTTTGTCCGTCGTCTGCACCCCATGCATACATGGCAAGGGGCGAGCTCCGGACCGGTATCCCAAGAGACAAACCAGTGGGCACAATCGGTCCGCGCACCTGCAGAATTCCCGTCAAGGGAGAGGCGAGACCAGGAGGCATCACTGGTGACCTGAGAATCGAGAAACTGCCATCCCACACCTTCGGCGCGGAGCGAGAGGTAGAATATGGAGCAGAGATCTTGATGCCTGAGCTCCAGGCGCGCCGCTTTGCTTTGATTTCGAGGGACCTCTCCGCATCAGCGTCCATCCACTCATTCTTTACTCCAATCATTGTCGCTCTGATAAGCCTCCACCCTTCCTCACAAGCCCGGCTCCGGACGACCTCGAGTGCGGCATAAATTCGCTCCAGGTAGTCGAAGCGCAAAGCCATAAACTCATCGATGTGTATATCTCTGCAGTCAAAGTTGTGTGCGCTCGAAGGGCACGTGGAAGATGTTGGGGGGCGTGAAGAGTGGAAAGTTGAGGGTGGGCTCGAAAACTGGGCCGAGACGTTTCGAGAGCGAGGGCGAGACGAACTGACTCTGGATACTAAAGGTGCTTCAGGAGCAGAGCAGGATGCATGCTGACTCGAGCCCTGTACAGGAAGAGCCAGGGGAAGATCTTCTCCATCCTCAGGAGTCCGAAGGTATGTCTGACTGTCATCCGACTCCTCGTCATCGTTGACGTCGGAAGGGATAAGAGGACACCTTGACATGTCAAAGCCCGTGTCCGCTAGTCTACCACCATCATCATCGCTGCAATTAAGATCGAAGTCTCCTGGGTCCAGGTGCTTGCTATCAAAGCCTGACGAGCGGGTATCAATGTCAGAGGTGCCATAGCGTCCCATATGACTAAGCTCAAGCGTAAGTCGTTCGTTATCGTCCCAATCGTCGCCGACCGTGAAGTGCTCTCCGAGAAGGCTGTCGTTATGGCCGGTATACTCGACCGCAAAAATGTCAGCCTCGTCGGACATGGGATTGAGATAACGAACACCCCATTCATCCGCTGCAACATTGACTCAGCACAAACTCTGGGAATACAAGACTTACTTCCTTACCTTGCTCTCTGCGGGGATAGACGACTCGATCGGTGTCTTCCGCATTCAACATGCCCGGGAACGGCGATGGAGCACGGCACCGCCATTGCTCAGACTCGTAGTCGTCGCTGCGGTCCCCGAAGTCGAGGGCATTTCTACCCTCACTTTGAATCCTTCTGTGCCTGCTCTCGCCTGCCCTCGTACTGCCGCCACCAAAGCCATGAGAAGTCTCGATCGAATCCATTTCGGCCCGAACTTTACTGGCCATAGTAATTAAAGTCCATTCGACATACCCGGCGGCAGGCATGTGTTGAGGTGTAAGGGCTGACATGACATGGCGTCTCCAGACATCAATGAGAGTTGCTCGGGCCCGCCGGCGAAGAAGATTTGGATCAGATTGCGCTGAGGCAAAGCTAGTTCGTTGAGGAGAGACTGGAGGGGAGGTCACGCGACTAGCAACAGGGAGAGGAGGAAGTGGCGCTGGGGGTGGCGCACTGGAGGGAGGGAGTGACGACGAAAGCGCCTTGGGAACCAACGATCTGTTGACCCGAGGATCAAAGGGGGGTCACTCCATTCAAAGGACGGACATACGAAATTAACGAAAACAAAAGAGACCGTTGTCTCTTGTGTTTCCCCAGTTTTGGAGACTTGGTAGGAGTAGATGGGAGATCGTCTGGACTACCAGACGTGCTTCCAGGACAGGCACTGCCTTCCATGCTATTGCGCTGGCTTTCAGGCTCGCTACAGCCTTTGACATCGAGGACGACGCCTAACAACATTCGAACGCAGTCCGAGTTCATAGGAACGTTCGTTACCCGTCCATCGACGAACTTGACCACGAACTCCTTTCGTGGGACGTTCATGGACACTTCGTGAACGCGAGCGACCAAACCTACTGCTCGATCAAGCATGTGGATGCTTGACGGAGGCTCGAGCTGTAGGAGGGATGTAAGAATTTGCAACTGTGATGACCATGCCGCAGGAATGGTCGCGGTGGGGCTGATATCATGTAGAAGGAGGATACTTGGAAATGTCAAGGCGTAAAGAATTGTGGGGTGAGGCGACGGTGGGATGAGACGAATGAGCATCGCGTAGATGGCATGCAACAAATTAAGAGGCAAAAGTAGTATAAAGTCTAAGGAGAAGAAAACAAAGATCGGTAGGTGCAGCTCGCGGACGTTGTTGACGTCCAGCACAAAGGACAAAGTTGCTCGCCTGTCGGTTTTCTGTGGCCATACGTGAGTTTACGTTAACTGTTTTTACCGACATGGAACGTTGTGTGCGCTTCTTGGCCAGGAGAGTGGTACGCCAAAATATTTAAACAGGATGGGCTACAGAGATGGCTAGATCAGCTGGGTGGGTGCACAAAAGCGCACTATACAGACATCATTGCCTGGATGACTTGGAGACCGACGAACTCACAGCAACTGGCGAGTCAGTCACGCATGTCACAACGGCACGTCACACGCAATGGAGAACCGCGGAACGTGCAGGACACAGCACAGGGAGTCTAGAAGAACGTCCAGCACTCCAGCATAGAAGGTCGCCACGTTACATTCATGTCTAACAAGCCAGGGCACTGCGCCCTGTGCAGCAGATCCGACATTGGCGCCACGACACGTGTTCAGCCGATAAACGATTTGCACAGGAATGACACGCGTCGATGCTGCATTAGTCTCGTCAACCGAAGTGCTCGAATGTGTGTCACAGCAAAAGAGGGGGAGAAGTCGGATAGGGCATTGCTTTGAGACGTTCTTGCCGCCACACTCATAGTGAGATTGCAGCACGCAGAACAAGTGAGGCACGATGACAAACCTGTCATTGGTTCTAGCAACACCATTTATACCGGGCGCAGAGGCGTGTAGGGTTAAAGCGTACCTCAACGCATCCTTTCTTCTTGTAACTCCTCGTCACTTTGCTTTGCCCTGTCGACGCCATGGGTGCAAACCATAGTCAGCCCAAGGATCACAAGGAAGAGCGCAAGGTGAAGCGTTCCTCGACGTTGCCCACGCTGTTCGGCAAGTCTCCGTCGCGGCTAAACTTGCTCGGTCTGGGTAAGCGGTCGCCGCAGCCACCAGCGACGCCAGTGACACCGCAAGCCATCATGGTGGGCGAGCTCACAGCTGAGCAGGGCATAGCATCCCCGGAGGCTTCGGCGTCGGACCCGGAGGAGCGGCCGGAGGTGGCCGACGAGGTGTGTCTACACGCCTTCTGTATCTGGGGCCGACCTGATTGCGCGCTTGCTGTGGCCCGACATAAATACGCTCCTCGCTTCCTCCCATCTTCTCTCTTTCCAACCACGATCATATCAGGACCAAGAATTTGACGTCGCGATCGACATGCCCCAACAACCTGCGACGGTTCCCTGCCAGGTGAGCTTCTAGGATCACCCTCAACCAGCTGTACCGCTCGTTGATCTCTCGCGTCTTACCCTAATGGCCGCGCTGACGACGATTTTTTCGACCTGGCTTGGTGAATTCTAGTACCGCACAGGACGGGCCCTTGGTAGCGGCACGTATGCGATCGTGAAGGAGGCGATTCATATCACAACTGGACAATACTATGCTTGCAAAGTCATTAACAAGAAACTCATGGAGGGAAGGGAGCACATGGTGAGTATCTCCACAGCTTCTCATCGATGCTGCGATCTGCTCGTGAGGCTGCGGGCCTTCAAGTCCGCGACGCTGTGGGTAATGGCGTACACATACCCTCCCTGTGCATGAATTTAATCCTCGTGGTATCATTGATCAGCATTTTTACTGCGCGCTGATCGTAACATCATGGCTGAATCAGCATGATCGCATGGGCGCGATGCTCTTTGCACACCCTGAACCCTTGAATCTAGTCATGATTGCTCACTAGTGGTTCCTTAGGTCCGTAACGAGATCGCTGTACTCAAGCGAGTGTCCATTGGTCACCCCAATATCGTCACACTGCATGATTACTTCGAGGTGCGAGTCACCACATCCAATAGGAACACGACGTTCATCCTCACGTAGACTTCTCATAATCTGTACCTTTGCTTCGACCTCTGCACAGGTGGCGAGCTCTTTGACAGCATATGCGCAAGAGGGCAATATACCGAAGCGTGAGTGGCACAAAATTCTATCCGATCGCGTTGAAAATCTCATCTAGTAACGTAGTGACGCTGCTGAGCTCATACGCACCATCTTTGGTGGAGTCAAATATATCCACGACTGCGGTATCGTCCATCGTGATTTGAAACCGGAAAACCTCCTCTTCCGTTCCAAACCCGAGAAAACATCAGAGATCATGATTGCTGACTTTGGGCTCAGTCGTGTCATGCCAGACAGCAAACTTAGCATGCTTACAGAAGTCTGCGGGACGCCTGGTGTAAGCTCTCTTCTACCAGACGTTCAATTCGCTGAGATGTTCTACAGTACATGGCACCAGAGATCTTCAAAAAGAGTGAGACTTTCCTTGAATATCGTCTTGCATTCACTCAGGTTTGATGTAGCTGGTCACGGAAAGCCCGTCGATATTTGGGCTATGGGTGTTATCACGTATTTCTTGCTTGCCGGCACGTGTGGTCATTCGTACGCGTCTTCAGAACCATCTAATATCCGCTGCTAGGTTATACACCATTTGACCGTGATACCCAGAGGCAAGAAATGGAGGCTATCATTGCGGGTGATTACCGCTTTGAGCCAGGTAAGCCTCTAGGCGCCTCGTGTAGTGCGCGGTTCACTGACCTCCTGGTAGAGGAGTATTGGTCCAACGTCTCGGAGGCCGCTCGTAACTTTGTTTCTACCTGCCTCACGGTTGATCCGGAGGCACGTCCAACAGCTGATGAGATGCTCCAACACTCATGGCTCACTGCGGAAATCCCGCACTTCGTCGAAGCTGAGAACGGCGAGCCAACCAACTTGTTGCCACACGTCAGAAAGGCATTCAACGCAAGGAGGACGTGTATGTTCCAATTCCGTTTCGTTCAATGCGTGTGTATATTGATCATTGCACCGATCTACGCAGTCCGTAAAGCTGTATTCAGCATGATGGCGATGAAGCGCATGTCGATGCTAGCTCATGATCACCATCTCTCACTCGATCACCATCTCTCACCCGAGCACCGTCAACTCAACGAGGACGTGTTCCAATTCAAACAAGAGTCCGAGAAAGAGATTCTCGAGCACGCGGACGTTCTGCATCACCACAACGCAGATTTGCACCATCCCGACGGCGCAGCCGTGCACCACAATCCAACTTCCGATAGCACCTTGCAGCCACAAATCGCAGAGGACGCGTCTGTCACCCAGGGACCTGCAGTAACCGGCTCTAGACAGTCGTCTGACCATGTTCCCTCGGTCGTCGCTGGGGGGTCCGTCAAGGGAAGCAAAGAAATCACCGAAAAGCCGGCGCCTGTGAGCTTAGCTGCCAATGCAAAGGTAAGCGGTACAGCAAAGCGCGCTTGATTCTTTCCGTCGTTTGGCGGCGGTTCGTGTGAGCGTAGACGCTGCATCGTTTCGTCGGGTGGATTTTCTCAAAAATTGGACCCACCATCCGTTTGCTTTCTGTTTACCTTAGGCTCCTTTTCTCCTCCTTTCGTTATATATATCTCGCATGCGCGTGATTAATAAACGGTTCTGTCCTCGTTTTGATTTTACAGAAGGTCTTCAACCTGTTCAGGACCGGCGGCAAGTGAACGCATACTGGATCTCCGACCAGGGCCAGGGGCTCAAAGCGCATCGATGATCGGTGGGTGGGGGGTGCTGCCCACCTGGGCAAGTCCAGGAGCGAATAGACATATCTTTGACGTGCATTGTGGATCTGACGACCTTGTACACATATTCATGACCGCGACGGATATCACAGCAATTGTACACTTTTGGTTATCATCAACGTCGACCATTAAGGTCTCCTTCCTTCCAGAGGTGGTTTATTCGAGGTGTCGTTATTATACTACCAGGGATTCTTGCCAGGTTCTCAGCTGAGCCCACTCGCTGGCAAGTTGGTGATCTCGCTTCAGCCAAGGTCTTTTTAATATTATCAGATCACACGACCACAACAAGAGGACAATGCATCCATAAGATTGCCTATATATATCAATAATGACAATGCAGTTGAAACGATGCAGTGATGAATGTAACCAAGAGGAAGATAATGCGCAAAGAATGCTGAACTCATAATCATAGGTACCATACACCTGACATGAACTGACAATGCGATTAGGAAGAACGTGTCCGTAACGATGCCTAGTCCGATGCCGAATACGAGAGACGAGGTCTGACAGTGTCGGGTCACTCACACCTTCTTGCCGGTCGAGATGGCAAGCGCAGTCATGAGGATTTCCCACGCGACGTCGAGTGCGCACCAGAGCTTCTCGTCGTCGATGCCAAGGGCGCATGCGTTTCGCCACAAACCATTGGCTGCCATCGCGTGTGTGAGCAGAGCCTGAACGTTGTGGCTCGTCGCAAGCGTATTGGCAAACTGGTGAAGCAGAGTGACAGCGCTCTCGGTGGTAGGATCATCGCGGTAGAGCGGGTGGGGGACAGGGCAAGGAAGGAGGGATGCGAGCAAGTGGTCGATGCGTTTCGTATAGAGGAAGGTGGAGAGTTGCGGGAAGACTTCCGGCGCGGGGATGCACAAGGGCACCACAGGGACGGATACGGTGGATCCGGCGACATCCGGGCGGACGACGTTGGATGTAGGAAGGATAGGAAAATTCGCGCAGTGAGTCGCCAGGATGATGTTGTGGATGGGGAAGAGGGTCACGCGGCGTTTGGTAGCGGCGGGAAGGTGGCGAGAGTAAACGCCAAGCATGTGGGTGGGCATATCGGAAGACAGGTCGTTGACCACCACTGGGAGCTCTTTAGGGAGAACGTTAGATACGGGTTCGGCTTTGACGCCCGCAAGGACCTGAAGCATGCTACAGAGGTGAATAAGCGATTGTGGGCTACTATGAGAAACAGTTGGACTTACTGAGGTCCAAGGAATTGAAGGGCTTGGCGGATATAGTTCAATTCCGCGTCTGCCAACTCGGGCGCGACGGACGTGATCGTCTCTTTCGCGACTTGGCGGAAAAAAGGGCGGGACAAGTATCTCGGAAGGGTCACAGTGGACATGGCAATGGCAGAGGCCGAGTCGGCCACATCTACATCAGGGGAGGAGCGGGGCAACTCGATGTTGATCTGGGAGGGCTGGTACTTTGCCGTGTTCTTCTGCTTGGCGTGCTCGACGGCATATCGAGGGTGGTGAGGTCCACCCGCTGATCGAGCACGGCGGCGACGAGAGGCACCCTGGATGCCACCCCGAACTTTGGATTTCGCGTTGGTGGGCGGGGTGTTTTCCGAGTCGGATCGGCGAGCAAAGGTGGAGGTTTGGAGGACCATGTTTAAAATGAAGCTGCGGCGCGTTTGTACACTTGGACGACATTGGAACGCGCTCTTATAAAGCCAGAATC
>QGOI01001538.1:0-31612 GCA_003313885.1 Boletus sp. MG55 | reverse complement strand
GGGCTTTGTCCCAATGGGTGATTTGCAGTGGTTGACAGTTGCCAGGGTTGGCATCAAGTGGTCCATTGGTAGTTGCCATATAATTTAGGCCAAAATCTACAATATGGGCTGGCAAGGACGATGGCGACAACCTCGTTGCAAGGACGAGGAGACAAGGAGGACACAAGGGAGGATGTGAGAAGGAGGAGGAGAACAGGCAAGGACCTCGTCATGAGAACGACACAAGGACGAGGATATGGGGAGGACGTAAGGAGGAGGACGCAAGGAGGACGCAAGGAGGAGGAGGAGGATGGGGCAAGGATGTCATCATGAGGACGACACAAGGACAAGGATGCGAGGAGGACGCGAGAAGGAGGACGGAGTGAGGACCTCATCGCGAGGACGAGAGCAAGAGCGTGGGCAAGGCGAGGGAGTGATGAGGGCCAGGGCGTGCAGGAGCGACTGCACAATTGTGTGTGTTGTGCTGTCGCTGCTGCACACTCCCGCAGTGGGATGAGGTAGGGGTGAGGAAGGGATAGGACAAGGGAAGGTGCAGGAGCAACTGCACAATGTGCACAATTGTGTGTGCATTGTGCTGTCGCTGCTGCACACTCCCGCAGCAGAGGTAGGGGTGAGGACGAGGGAAGGGGCTAGGAGCCAGGGCCACGGCAACACTATGCTGACCAACCCGAGCTGTGATCCCAGAGATGGTGCTTCCACCATGTCAGATGATGTGCCAGTTTTATGTGCACATGGTGTCCACCCCAGAGGGCAAAAACGGGCTCTTATGTCTCATGTACCAATGCCCTACTGACCTTTGTCTCGGAATCCTTTTCAATATTGCCTCCTACACCCTGCTCACACACATGATTGCAGACGTCACCAACACCGAACCGCATGAGTTCATCATCCAGCTCGGAGATGCCCATGTCTACAAGGACCATGTCACAACACTCCAGACACAGCTCCAACAAGAACCAAACCATTCCCCATAATCCGGTTTGCGAGATTGATCGATCATATCACCAAGTTTGAGTATGATGACATTAAAGTAGAGGGATATGATCCACGTCTGATGATACCGATGAAGATGAGCATATATAAAGGGGGATCAGTACCGATACTATGTAACCAAATGCTTTCTACTAGACATTGGCCATCCGAACAGACGATGAGAATAGAAACGCAGGATGAAGACGGACGTGCAGTGCCACGGGAATACAGATGCTGTCCCAGACATGCGATCATGGACCATGTCCGAGGTCGTGATGTCGGATGTGCATAACCATGAGTCAGGCGAGGTATTAATGTACCTCAAGCATTGAAAGTGTTATCTGTTAATGCCCCATCAGGATTTGCAAGATGCAAGAGACGAGCGTCGCACTACGCACGTACCAATGAAGGAGCATATGGTGAAAATGAGACTGGAAGAACGGGTGAGCGAGCATTCTGCCAGCAAAATCTGGGGGCGACTTGCCATAGTCATGCATGAACTTAACCCTAGGCCAGTCACCAAAGTGTCCTCATGTACAACAGTATATACTAATATGCACATCATGATGGTAAATATATACTAGTATATATATACTAACATACATATTTAGTACTGCGCTGTACGACATTACACAAATACAACGTGATTCATTGCGGCAGCTGGATGAGTTAGAGGACTAAGTAAGATCAACATCAATAGGAAAGTTCGAGAACTCGGACACATGATGTTCTGTCAAGGAAAACAGAAGCTGGTTATTCCACGCACTAGCATGTAAAAATTGGAAGTACTTACCAGAAGTAATGCGGGCCTGAGCAGCATAGTCCTCCTGCATTGTGCACTCGAACACCGCAGTCTGGCCACTGTTTCTAATTACAAGTCGAACGTTTCCCACAAATTGGTCTGCAGCACGCAGATCGTCTTGCGTCCTCTCCAGTAGTATACGGTTGTATTGGAACACCAGAGTATTCTGATGGATGATTTGACAGGCAAGCATGTGACGAGTGAGGAGGATATTTCGATCTGCTCGAGCAGCCTCAAGCAGGAGATAGGCCTCTCTGGCACTCCTTGGACATGGAATGGGGTGGTGTCGCTGCGAGGAATTTGAGTCAATAGTCAAGTTGGGACTGCGAATACGATGGATTGCACTTACCTGCCATTGGCAATTGGAGTCATCAGAATCAAAAGATGAGTCATCTGCCTCATCCTCGCTGGTAGGATGCCGATCTTTGATATGATTCGATTAGAGTGACCGCCAGGATTTGGCAGGTTGGTAGTTGCGAGAGGATGACCCTGATTGTGGGGACTAATGGGTGTGGTCCAGAGGTCAAACATGAAATGATAGCCTGGAGGACACTTGAGATATTGATCGAGGACTAAGAACAGTGGGGACAAGTGAAAGATGCTGTCCATAGCGGGTACTTGGAGATGAGAATGCATTGCTGGGGCTTGGCAATGAGCCTCTGGAAGTGCCTCATTGAAGGTATTTGCAAGCAGCATTTTGACATGATACAGTGCGAAAGGACAGCCTGCTCTGAGGCATTATTACATATGTGACAGGCTTAGCGATGATGAAAAAGGACATGCGCACCAAACTACACATGCACCCCAATCTCTTCCCTTCATAGTCGCACCGGATGCCCAAAGCCAAATGGACTTGTGGAAGACCAAAGACCATCAGTTGTCCATGGTGCGGTAAAAAATTCTGTTCTGAGACGAATGTCCTTCAGCACATGAACCAGCTGATGGGAATCTGCTTCGCAGCCAGTTGGGCGACGGACAAATCTCTGCATCAATTCCACCCCAATGAATCCTCTCAGGGTCATGACTTATTTGAAGCTCATCAATCCCCAAGCCCCGTGGACCAACCAGACACCGACTGCCCTTCGCCCTCACCTCCCCATTCAGAGTCCCTGCCTCCCTATGATTATGATCAAAGCTTCAACGCACTTGAAGACAATGAGATGGACATGGCAGACCTGTTTGATGATGAATCACAGGATCAGCGAAAATTCACAGAGGCATACCAGGGTTGTAGCCAGACATTTATCGGTGGATCGACTTTCATGGATTCATTCTGGCAGGATGAATATGCTGAGGAACGGCAAATGAACTTGTATTTTCCTTTCGCTTCCTGCGATGAGTGGGAATTTGCTTCATGGTGCCTGCACTCGAACCTTAGCATGGTTGCCATTGATTCTCTCTTATCCTTGAACATTGTAAGTCAGCTTAGTTCCATCTGTCCCATTTCTGAGACCAATTTCAAGATTAAGAAGCTGTTGCTTTCATTCAGAACTTCCAGAGATCTTCGGGCTCAAGTCGAGACACTTCCGGCCGGACCCAAGTGGTTATGCGAATGAATGGAACCTGAGTCCCACACCAACTTGAAGTGACCTGTCCAACTCTTCTACCGCCCGGCACTGGACTGTCTACAGGCCCTCCTAAGTCACCCTCTACTTGCTCCTCATATTTTGTTCGTTCCCTGAAAAGTTTGGACATCTGCCGCTCGAGTCTGTTGCATATACGAGGATTGGCTGAGCGGGGACTCTGCATGGGGCATGCAGGTCAGTTTAGCCAAACTGTCTATTCCAATGCTGATCGAAAGCTTTAGGATCAAATCCCTGAGGGCAGAACAATATTGGGCATCGTCCTGTCGTCCGATAAGACAAACATTTCAGTCATGAGTGGAAATTGGATGGTGTACCCTCTCCTTATCAGCCTCGCGAATATCGATCCGGAAATTCATTCCAAGACATCACTACATACTTATTTACTTCTTGCACTCCTCCCCATTGCAAAATTCACTCATAAACAAAGTCGTGTTCGGAGTCACTTCTGCAAGATAGACTTACCCATGCCCCCCTAAACAAAGTCCTACAGCCACTCAAGATGGCTGTGCATGTGGGTTACATGATGAGTGACCCTATTGGGAACCTTCACTACTGTTACACACTGCTCGCAGCTTATGTTGCGGATATGCCAGAGCAGACTTTGCTCGCATGCATGGGTACAAAGGCCTCTCCGTTCACGACAGCTACTTCGAAAGGCTTTGGAGATCCCGTTCTTCATGCTCCATGCACTGGATCACATACCATTTCTGCCATCTGTAAAGCTTCTGAGAAATGCTCCCCCAAGGAGTTTAAAGAATTCCTGAAGATTGCAAAGGCTCTTTCATTGAATGGGGTAGTCGAACCATTTTGGGATGGATGGCCACTATCCTGCCCCTCACTTTTCCTTCACGTTGAACCTCTACATCACTTTCATCGCTTCGCCTGGGACCATGACGTGAAATGGTGCATTGAAGTTGTCATGGCTCTTGAGCTAGATTTTCAGTTTTCCCTTCTGCAAACTCCAGTTGGATATCGCGCATTCGGCGATGGAATCTCCAAACTAAAGCAAGTCACTGGCTGGGACCACTGCACGGTCCAGCACTACATTGTCAGTGTCATCGCTGGTATGGTCCCGCCTCGATTTCTTACCGCCATCCATGCTTTGCTTGATTTTCGTTACCTCGCCCAGGCCCCTGTATTTTCTGATCAGTCACTGGACAAGCTAACAGAAGCGCTTCAACTGTTTCACGACAATAAAAATGCTGTTATACAAGCTGGTGGTCAGAAGGCATCCTCCGATTGGGAGATACCCAAGTTGGAGTTACTCCAAAGTGTCATCTCAAATATCCGACGCTCCGGTCCTATCATGCAGTGGTCCACTGATGCTACAGAGCATGCCCATGTCCAGGAGATAAAGAACCCTGCTCGCATGGGCAACAACCAGAATTACTACGACCAGATCACTCGTTACCTTGATGGGTCCAACAAGTGTTATCGCTTTGACTTGGCTACATATTTTGAAACTCAGGGGACAAAAGCTGCTACTCTGGAAAGCAACGATGATTTCGACCAG
Organism: Boletus sp. MG55; assembly: GCA_003313885.1. NCBI lineage: Eukaryota > Fungi > Basidiomycota > Agaricomycetes > Boletales > Boletaceae > Boletus > Boletus sp. MG55. Next base: position 26,739 of record QGOI01001538.1, on the reverse strand, counting down.
GATGGTGAGGATTATGATGATGTTGATGATATTCCCTCTCACAGTCGACACCTAGAGCGATCCCATCTAACCATTGACTATTTCTCTATTGCTGATTCTCTTGCACATGGTTGCATTCTGAATGCCCCAAAACCCCATCACACCTTCACCACCTCCACCACCGCTTTTCATATCACAATGAAACCTTCCCTTTACCTGAGTGTTGATGAAGCAGCGGCTTGTTTCAAAATCCCTGACTTCCACTCTGCCATCGCTGATTTCTTGCAATGTATCCAGAATAATTCGGGTCACCCGGTAACTGGTGTTTGGGCCGAGGACCCCCACTGTCCACTTCCAGTCAACGATCGCATTCAGATATGGCACAAGCTACACGTACAACAGTTTCTTTACCATGCCAGTGGTGGCAAAGTAGATGCTCCGCAATCCCTACAAGCACTTCCCCCCTCCGCTAATCACCCTCACAGTCTCTATGATGCAGTCGTAATGAGCCCTGACTCAGAGAGCGACTGGCCCCTGCGAGGTATCGAAGGTACAATTTCACACCTTGTTGTAATGAACCATTGCAGTAGTAACATGTTGATAATAGGCCATATGGTTGTCCAGCTCTGACTCATCTTCAAGCTCCTCAATACTGATCACCTTGTTGCTTATGTCCAGCGCTTTGACGTTGTTCATTGGCAAGCAGACATGGGTGGTATGCATCCCGGAACAGGTATGCATTTACTCTGAAGGGCTACCAAGGCAAATGGGACTCGGATTGGCAGTATCGTCCCTGTTTCTCATATACGATCACCTGCCCATTTGATTCTGAATTTCGGCAAGGAAGCACATCTACACTTGAGTAAAGACAGCAGCTACAAGCTAACAAACGAGTTTTGGTTGAACAAGTATTGGTCGAAAGAGTTTTACTATGCATTGTGTCCTCCCTAGTCTGTTGTCACAACAATTTGTGTAATAATGATCAATTTCAACCAATGTCTATCATATGTATCCTGTCAGATAAATAAGGTGAGATCGCCACTTCTCTCACTCTTGTACCACCACCATCTCCTCAAAACTTCATATCTGCAGCCATAAGACTGCCAAGGTATGAGTAGGCAAATACATGTTTCATCTAGCTTACTTGATAAAATCCTATTCTGATTAGCATCCGTTCACTTCGCACGTGATGCCACTCTCACCCATTGTCGTGCGTCTGCACAAAACGTGCCCTATTAGCTAACAGGTGCTCACCCATTTTATAGCTCGCCTCCCTGCCGCCCATATTGCACTGAAAAGAGGATCTATATCGCGCCTCGATGGACTCTCTTATCGAGAACGACACCCATGCAGTCCATTGGGTACTGGATGAAGCGCAGACAGCTGGTTTCATCTGCGCTCTCTTTTCCGATGAGAGGATCTTCAACAACGACGCTTCCAAGGTGCGCCACACTCAATATTATCAATTTCACGATCCTTACCATCCTCAATGTATACCAATGCAACGGCTGTTTCACCATTTTGACTAATTCCAGAATGAGGATCACGGAACCCAAAATGTCTAATTTATTCAACAGTATCATTCAGCACATGGTTGGAAAGTGAAAGGACATCAATCCACAGTATGCTGAGAGGTGAGTCAGTTTTGGCCATGATCATTACATGAAGGTGACAAATGTCTATGAAGAGAATGGACTGGAGATGCAGCGAACAAAGGGCTGGCTGGCTGTGACGCAACACGAAAGCCCAACCTTATTCTGTGTCACAGGCCAGTCAGTGAGAGGAAGGTTGACATGCAAGTCAATGTCCTTTCTATCGGCGAGATGAAAGCCGGCAACCAGAAAGACAGAATCAAGGAGTCATTTATCGAGCTTGCAGGGAAAGTGACGTTCCTACATCAGGCTCAGGATGGTCGTTATGCCACACCATGCATCTGAATCTTAGGCGACAATGTCATTTTCACACTCTTTGATTGTGGTGGCTCTATCTCCACTCAACCTGTCAACATACACACCTCTCCGGAGATTTTCTTGTGCATCCTGCTCAGAATTACATTTGCTTCTAACATTACGCTTGGGTTCGACCCTACCGTCCATGAGGTGCAAAACAAGACCAGGGACATTGAGGTGACATTAGTGGAAGGGGGGAAAACAGTGATCAACATCAATGAGCTGATATTCATATCAGGCTCTCTACATGGTCGAGGGACGACAGTGTGGAGCAGCCATCTTACTCGGTTCAGAGTGGAAGACGAAGTTGTGGTGAAAGACTCATTCGTAGACCCCTTATGGCGGTATACCGAGGGAAGAATTCTAGCGATGTTGAATCAGGCAGGTGTAGTCGGGGTACCAGAACTGATCCTCGAACAGCTCATTCAGACCAAACACCCCATCATGAAGGTGCTCATCACCAATTCAACTCATATATTCCGCACCCTGCTCTCCAGCCAATTTGACAATCCTCCATACCATTTGTGTGTCCTTTCCTGTTCGGTAACAAAGCCTTGAGGCCATCCCATATTTGAATTTTCTTCCCTGGCAGAACTATTGATTGAGTTCATGGATTCTATTATGAGTGGGTCCCCCGCAGCTGAGTGCTCGTATGTTTCACTTACTTACAAAGTCTTTAAAGTGCATCGTGATGCGATCAAACTTGCCAAAATTTTGCATCACAATATCAGTCTCTTCAACTTGTTGTTTGTCCTGGCAACAGGGAGGAATCTGGTGGACAATCTACTCAAGAACTTGCCACAAGACAACGAGTCGAACAAGTACTGCAAAACTATTCAAGACTTGGTCAATAAATGGTGACCTCACCGTGGGCTCCTGGCTGACTGGGGTTATGCAGTTCCAACTCCCGACCATCCTGACTTCTCCCCCCCTTCAAATGTTTCTCCTTCCACGGCTATGGGTTTGCCGTCTCCTACTCATGATCTTGAACACTCACAAACGTTGTCTGTACCACCTCCGCTGCAATCTCAGGCTTCATTATAACTCGATCCCCATCAATTGGGTACATGACGGTGTGGAGTACATCCCTTGGAATGACTTGCGCAGTACAGATGACATTGTCGTTCCTATGGCGAATGATCCACTGCCGAGGTCTTCGAGCATTCCTAATGATAAACTTCATTGTATGGTGCGTCTTTTCCTATTTGTTTGCGTTCCCGTCCTGATATACACAGGGGAACATGGCCCTGGATGGCTGCAGAGCTTAGTCATATAGGTCCAGAGGAACCTATCGACCACCAACCCACCCATGATTTAGAATCCTTCTTCTATGTCTTGGTTGGCATCTGCCTCCTTTTCAACAAGCCAAAGAGTCTCAAAACCGATGAACAGCTCACTGCTTGCTTTCACCCATTGTTTGCTGTATTCAAGCCCACTATCCAGAAAACCCTTGTCATTCAGTCACACTTCGGCTGGACAACGCTCATTTTACCCAACATTGCCTTGTACTTCCAATCAATCATATCTCTTCTTACTCTTATCCGAAAGGAACTCATTCTATCCATTGAAATGGATGACAATGGTAGATTCCAATCAAACCCTGAATTTACTCACAACACATTTCTCACTGCCATCGCCAGTACACTTGTCACTCTCCCAGCTACACACTGGGAACAGCATGATGCGAACTGCTAGCAAACAAACACAGTTCCATCTGAGTCTGTAGCCCTCCCATCGCCCGAGTCCACATCTACAGTTCTCCCTCCACACATATCTCGGCAAGTTGCCACCACCTCATCCTCTGCACCTCCACTTGACACTCCACCCTCCTACGATTTCCCCGGCTCACCCTCACCAAGGTTATTCGAGCAGGATCTCGATAGCCAGCTGGCACCCGAGTCCCCTTCTACCTTACCTGTACCCAAACAATCTGACAGCCCCTTGTCTTCTAAATCGCCTACCTTCCTGACATGCGTTCCTCCATCGTCTCGGTGTCTCCCGTGCCCTGACCCAATTCACAGATCGGGAATGTCCTCTGGGAGTGCTTCTGGTTCAAAAGGAGTCAGTGATTCATTTATCCGCAATTTGAGGTCATCCTCTGGACATAACTCAAAACACCCCACTACTGAACATCAGGCTGGATCTCAAACTGTAAAGAAACATGCGAAAACCACTCATGTTCTGCCTGACGATCAGGTAGGCGGAGTTCTGAGATACCAGGAGAATAGCAGTCTCGGTTGTTTGCATGGTTATACTTCCCCGTTTTGATGAATTACCCTCTACTTGTTTACTATCTTCATGTAGACTAGTAGTGATGTTGTGCTACTTATTGATGTACCCTCTGATTACTAATCCATATTACAGCTGATTACCTTTGAGTTGTGACCTCAGAAGACACGTGATTGCCTCATGCTTGACAAGTTCAAAATGTTGAAAAACTTGCATTCACTCCTTGCTCTCCTGTCTCTCAACAGTGATGGCAAAACGTAGAATTATCTACGACGATGACAGTGACAACAGCAGCCCACCTTCAGTCATGAAAAAATCAAAAAGCTCGGCCAAGCAAGCACCACTGGATTCACCCCCAGGTATAATCTTCGACTCGTGGTGATCTCTACTGATGTCAAATTCAAATCAAGAGACCGAGACGAGTGTTGCATGACGTTCTGTACACTCCAGCAGAGGTACCGGGGGGTGGTTGGCTCAGATGCAGGCGCTGGAGCAAATCCAGACTGGACGTTCAGTTTGACCCTCGAGGATGGATCTCGCAACACAGGGGGAAGATATCAATCCTATGGCACCCAGTTCTCAAGACACAGGCGGTTCAGACAATTTGCGAAGCAGGTCGAATGTGGCAGCAACTATCACCCCGTCTGAAGAACACGAATCATCTGCCTCATTTACCCCTTTGCAGCCTATATTCTCCAGAGCAGCACCTGGTGAGCAGTTTGGTTTCAGAGTGCCAGACCCCAATCCCCTTCCCTCAACTCAGGCACTGCCTCACAAACATCTCTGTCCAGCCAATTCAGCAACTTCATCCCGAACCTCTACACCCCCTGCTTTGCTCTTTTCTGGAAGGTTCTTACCTGGTTCTTCCACTGTGTTAACGTCACGCGCTTCCTCGGTCTGTTTATCCACTGCAGGTCGGCATACTTATTCACAGGTCGCTCAACAACAATCTCAGTCCTCCCACCAATCTACACATCCACTTGCATCGGAAAACCCCTATGTTTTTGAGCCCTCTGATCCCGGTCATTGCCCATCCAAACCTTCTGATCACATTCCACAATCGTTGCGTTTCAAAGACTTTGATAACCCTGAACCTGACCTTCCCAGATCCACTACAAGGTTACAACATACCACTTCATTCTACCACATGCCTCTCAGCGTGAACGAGGGTAGACACAGTCTCTCCACCTCTCCTCATGTTGGCGATGAAGAAACCATGCTGTAGGTGAGATTGATTTCGAATTTATGGTGCAGTTAACATCTGTTTCCTCAGATTGACAAAGCCTCCCCCAGCAAGGATGAAAGACTTGCTGAACAAGCACTCCATGAAGGAAACAGTATGTTTCCTACCTGCTGACCTAGGACCCTTATGACAACCACTCGGTTAGGTGACCAGTTTGATGGGGTGGATATCAATTCTGTACCTCACCAAAACTGGCAGGAACCTCTACCCAACTCTCAAGCTGGTAACCAACGTCCACGTGCACATCTGGCTCCTGGTATGTATTTTTGTAACGGGACGCGGAGGATTCATTCTCACCTACCCCGCTTGTCAAGCCATTGAGCAACACGCACACCTGCAACCAACCCGGGGTAAGTCTTTCACTGCAGAATGACCATAACTTATTCTCCATACAGGCAACCCTGATGTCATGAATCGAACAGAAGCGGAAGATGTTCTAGCCATGCACCGTAAGCGTAACCGTGCCCCTTGCCTCCCCAGTAGTTCGCAGTTACTCGCTGCTTGATATCAACAAACGTCATTGGGTCGATCAGACGCTTCGGATGGATTGACCAACAGGAACAAGAATGCTGTACCTCCGAACTCTTCTGCCACAAACACATTTACTGCACCTCTGTCCTTGGCTGCTGCTGATCCTAAATCCCAGCCATTTCAAGAGAATTCCGCTACCCCGCAATCTGTCGTGCAAAGCGCTCCAGTTGGCCCTGTCATGGAGGGCTCTGAGCTGTGGCAGCTTCACTACTATGACCCACCAACATGCGATATCATCGATCGGGTGAAGCAATTTTCTCATTGCAATGCTATGTCAATTAACCCATTCCCTGTACATGCCAATTTTAGTGTCAAAGCCATTGAATACATCAACAAAGCGATTGCAGAGCAGCGGTCTCGAGGATTGTTGATTTCCGAAGGTAAGTTGAGCCCTTTGAAGCATACAGGTCCTTATTATAAGTCTGCAGGTTGGTGGCCACAGCACTCATCAGGAATTATTCGATTGGTATTTGTCTGCCCTTTCATTGAGTCCAATACTCATCAGTTGCTAGTTGTGGGAAGACCTGGGAAATTGGCGCTCTGCATTGAGAAAAAAGGCCCAAACCTGGGTCGCTCAGTGTTACCAATGGGATCCTGAACATCGCTGTGAACACAACATTGAAATTGCAAAATGACTTTTGGGCGGTGGTGGCCTCTTCCTGAGAGATGGCCATGACAACCAGGTAAGGAATCTTTTGTTAGATTTGATCTGCTCACATCGTTTCCAGGGCCATGTCAACAATCTCGCTCACCTGGCGCTTTCGGGTCTCATGATCAACTTTTTTTACACTGGATCCATGTCTGTTGGCAAGTTATTCCCTGAGGTTTTCAAGAAAGAGGTCCTGAGAGTCACAGTGGCGATCACCACCACAGCTGTTCATCCCCTTCTAGTTCTTTAATCATTTGTAGCACCACTGATGAGATAACAGCTCAAAGTTGTGCTAGATGAAATAGTTTCCAGACAGGCTGAAGTTAACTTCAGAGTTGGCATCTACTCCCCTGTGTACACTAAAATCCTTGGGCTTATGGACAAGTGCAATTCAAGTGACATCCACCATGGCAAAACGAAGCCTTGCGTGAGAAGTGGGCTCATTTGGGAAGGTGCATTCTAATATTATATCAGCCGTGCTTGGTTCCTGACTCATGTAATACAGTGGTGGCATGACAAATCCAGGGGGGTGGCAAGCGGTGGTTTGGATGTTGATCTTGATTAGTCCCAATTTGTATAGTCACATTTGATCAATCGAGTTTGTTTGGTCCAGTATCAGAACTAGCCTAGTACTAGCCTAAGTAGTTTGTCAAACCCTATCAATACTGGGAATGATCTCTTTTGAGTCACTAGCACCATATTTTTCCTAGTCTGGTCCAGGCTGTCAGAGTCTGTCAAAGTGCAGTCTAGTCTAGTAATCTGTCCCTAGCAGCATGTTTTTCCCAGTCTGGTCCAGACTGTGAGAGTCTGTCAAAGTGCAGTCTAGGTCTAGCCAGTAAGAAACCTTACTAGAGACCTCTGTACAGGATAACAGACAAGACAGTTCTGTCCAGTTCTGTCTGGTAGGAGACTGGTTTGCTGATGCATCGTTACTCTTGGCAGTCCGATGTACATCCTTGGCTAAATACCAGCACACAGTCAGGTGTATGTCACTGACAAAGATATGAATATCTACGGCTACATATTGTCCTTGAGCATTGTCAAGTACCAAACCACAGTTCTTCATGGTGACATGGGCGCTGCCACCGAGATCTTGCCTATGCTTCCCAAAGGGCAACTCAAAAAAGTAGCATGGTTCCTCGAAGGCCAAGGTGCTTTTTATTTTTCTTTATTTTCATCTACCTTTATCTCGGTCGTGTGCTCACACTACACAAAAGATCTCAAAGAAGCTTGCGATGCAAGTGACCAGTGACCTGGATTACAAGTTCGGTCTGTCGTTGCAGCTTGGCTTGACATGGCTGTGGCCATTGTGTGCATCTCGCGACTTTCCTGCCATCGGATTATCATGACCAGCATGTGCTGGGTCTCGTGTCACAACCCGGGCCAGCCATCCTGCAGTTCGAGTCATTCACCCCCTACCCCACCCTCCAGTCTGCCTACCCAGTCTGAGTCGCTATATACATCAAGTCATACTTCCTTTCACTGCTCCCTGCGCATCCTCCCCCCACCATTGTTCTCTCCAACTCCACTTTCAAACATATGATTGCTGCCTGTTGACAGCAGAGGCGAGGAAAGCGACGAAGATGCCCCACACATACCCTATGAAATCAACCTGCTTCAAATGCGTCTCACACCACTCCGACATATCAAAGCACTCCTCATAGCAAAACTCATCCTGCCAGGTGAGAACAACATTGCCTTCTTTGTCGGAGGCTGCAACTTTGGTGGATACAAACCACAGTGCAGTTCAAGTGTCGAGCGGTCATGGTGGACACAGGAAGTCTGTGCTCGACCCAGGGCTACCTGGAAAGGCGCCCTGGCCAAAAGCTCTTGCAGAGACAGCCATCGGGCTTCGCTAGGCGATACTGGCATGGGGATGCGAGACGAAGCACAAGAAATCCTACACAATTGCAGTGACAATGTCATTTCCCTACGGAGCAACAAGTTTGTTCAGGAGGTACTTCGGCAACACAAGATAAGATTGGAAGAGCTTCTTGGGTTGTAACGTTCAAATTTACCTTCTGTGACAAGTTTATACTAACCATTTCTCAGCTTCTTGAATGTGAATCGCGTGATGTCGCTCTATTATATCCTCTCTGATGGTATGTCTTCATCCATGACCTCATTGATGTACTCAATGTGTTATAACAGACAACGTTCTGTGAGCACATCTAAAAACCGTTGGTGTTTCATAATATGGATGTGAAATGGAGGCTGCAGCTGGTTGTGAACAAAGTACTGAGTGGAGAATAGTTGACATTGTGGGGTTCTCGGTCGTAGGTGTGTGCCTGGATCATTGAGCATGTCTATCTAAAGAACCTTTTTCTCTAGAGGGGTGAGATTTTGAATTCTTGGCTAATGACACTCACCCACTATCTTTCTCAGCTACATGGGTGCCTTTTTTTGACAATGGTACACACCCATCCTGACGTCATTTGTGCCTTTCTGACGGTAATGGTGACTTAGTGGGCGCCATGATATTCCTTGTTCCAATATCCGGATTTAACCAAGTTCTTGTAGAAGACCGAACTGACTGGTAAGGACATTTGTTCACTGATCCTTGGAAGTGCGTAATTCTGAATGGCCCTTCAGGAGGACAGCATCTTGCTATGGAAAGCTGTTTGTTCGAACAAACTTCTAGCCAGTGTTGACCTGATCCTTTTCCTGAACAAATGTGATATCCTCAACTTGAAACTAAAATCGGGCATCTGGTTGGCCAAATATGCCCACAGTTACGGTGATTGCCCGAATGACATAGAGACAGCGTCAAAATGTTTGTCCCTCCCTGTATACTTCTGGGGAGCCTGTTCACAACTGATGGGGATATTCAGACTTTGGGAGCAAGTTCGGTGCCATTCACCGAGTGCATCCCAATGAAAGATTGAAGACACCATCCAACAACAGGCCATTATAGAGAATATGGTGTACATGCTCGAGTATAGTCAGGAGGCTTTTGGGGAGGATAATCATGCTCTAGTGAGTCCCAATTTCACATTTGTTGTTTGTTTGTTTTTGTGGTGCAATGGGAGGTGTGGGAGAAGGATCATTAATGTGAATGGTATCGTCAGTATGCCAGTCGAGGTGAACTTGCACCCTGTCAAGGCATTTGTGGACAGTGGGGTGCAGAGCATGATCAGTGAGTTGATCGTGGCTGTCTGTCATTTCTTTCTTGGACCGAGCCCTGTTTTTTTTTAGTGAGTCTGGAGTGTGCTGAAGCATATAGGTATGTATGTCAACGGTTATATACATCATCCTCAGGTGCCTGCTTATCAAACTATCACGCAACATGCAGGATCATCCGTCTTGTGGACAAATGATTCTCTGGTATTATTCGGGGTGTAGGAACTGCCAAGATCATCGGGAGCATACACAGTGCACAACTCAAACTAGCAGACCTCTACCCACCATGTTTGTTCACCACCATCATGGAGGTGCATTTCGTGCTCACTCGTTCATCACGCCAGTCGCAGATGCACTAACATCTGCGACCTTGGTACATAAACCAAAACTCTGTTGATGGGCTGACTTGATAGATCTCATGACACTGGCAGGATATTCTGTGCCCACTATTGGGCTCAGAGTATGCCATCTCATGATATCCATGTTAACCATCCAACTTGAAGCTGTTGAGAATCTGTTGAAAATTGTTCTTGTCCAACCCCATGGTGGACATGATGCATCTCGCTGTAAATAAGGTTTCTTCCTTGACCATTGCAACATGCAGATATAATAATGACTTTCATTTATAGCTTATCCTAAAAAGCACAATGTTATCATGTGTATACAGCGACTCGGACTCGGAAAGCCTGAGATCTACTAGTAGTCAGTCATGTGGTATGTGTGGGACTTGTGGTAAATGACACCAAGAGGTACGTGCTGGCACACGCTCCATCCAACATGAGCTCACATGTCAATAATCCCCCATTTGTCCCACATATGTGTTTGTGGCCACAACCTCCAAAGCGCTGGAGCACTCACAAAACATGAGAAACAATGCTTAAAGGGCAAAAAACGATTGGCCGCTGCTTTGGGAAAGGCGAAAGAAATATACCAGGGAAGAAATGTTGCAAAACTGCCAGTGCTGATGCAGATCATGGCAATATCCACATTGACTCTCTTTTCAAAAGTCCCCATCGCGAGGGTGCACACTCTAAGAATGCAGATGATCAGGGCACTAGTAGTCAGGCTGTCCCATCTCTGAGTAGCAAATGCTCTAATTCCCTCACCTATTCATCCTCTTTTAGTCCGACGCACAATTAGTCCATGACAGCTGCCAACAAGATGATTCTGAACCGCTTGCAACACGGCGAAAGCAGAGATTGAGTCGTTGATTACCTTTGAAGTACAGGGACATGCTCCTGGAGCCCCCAATGCCATTGCCACCACAGGAAGCTGCCTCAGTCGACACAGTGCCCGATCCTCTTCCAGGTTCTGCCTCTTCCATGATTGCTTCCATTTGCACTCAGATCCGGTCTGTATACAACTCCGTTGTCCAAACTTTCAAGACACAGCTTAACAAGTTTGGTCTTTACCGCATGTATAACACACACACCCTGCCCACACATGATCCACATGGTTCATGTGCTGTTGAGCAGTCACTCTCACCATTGATTCCCCTGGTTGTCCAACAAGTCAATCCATACCATCCGTATCTGAACGAAAGTTCACTACAACTAGGGCAATGGTATTGGAATCAAGGTTCCCAAAAGTCACAGACGAGCTTCAGAGAACTTTTAGATATCATCAGAGATGAATCATTTCGACAAGAGGATGTGACGACTACAAATTGGAAGGCCATAGATCGCCAGCTTGGAGGGAAAACGTTTACGGACGGGGAGGAGTGGGTAGATGAAAATGGAGAAGATGAAGAATGGCATAAGTCCTCTGTCTGCTTTTCTGTTCCCATTCATTCCTGCTGCCTTAATCCTGGACTGCTCGACTACTCAGCTACTTTCTATCATTGAAACCTAATCTTGGTTATTCGTGAAAAGCTTTCGGATCCGTCGCACCACCGCCACTTTCATCATGCACCATATGAACTTTGATGGCACCCTCCTCACAAGGACCAAGAGAGCCGAGTCTATGGCGATCTCTTCACTTCCAACACCTTTCTCCAGGGCCATCGTGAGCTGCAAGACTCACCACCAGAGCCCAACTGTGATCTACCTTGAGTTGTCGCCACCATTATGTTCACATCAGACTCAATCCAGCTCACCAACTTTGGCAGTGCAAAGCTATGGCCTTTGTACATGTTTTTTGGCAATGAATGCAAGTATGCTCAAAGTCAACCCTGTAACAGCCTGTACACATTTGGCCTACTTCGAGTCGGTGAGTTCCATCCCTTGTGTCTGTGGTTGAGAGTCAAGTGCTGACTTTTCGAAACAGCTCCCTGATGACTTCAAGGATTTTGTCATGGAACATGCAGGAGGTAAGCATCAGAGTGATACATTTTATGCTCACTGTCACTGGGAGTTTTTCCATGAACAATGGAAAACACTCCTGGACAAGGACTTTGTACATGCCTATGAGCATGGAATAGTTATTATGTGCTGTGATGGAATCCCGTGTCGGTTCTATCCAAGACTTTTCATGTACTCTGCTGATTATCCAGAGAAGTCAGTTTTCATTCCAGAATTCTCATTGCATGCATAAGAAACCTCGGTCAATGCCTTTGTCCCCGCTGTTTGGTTCCAAAGGATTGCATGGAGCTGGTGGGCACTGAGATTGACATGACACAGAGGACGCTTCGGGCTCGAGCTGACACAGAGGACCGTCACAAGAAAGTTTCAAAATCCAGAAAGCTTATATATGAAGATAACTATCTTGTCAATTTGCTGCTCGTGGAAGAGCTCTTGAAGGCAGAATCACTTGTCCCAATAGTAGTGAGTTGGTTGTTTGTATCCTTCTTTTGATGTCGTCGGGGCTGATGTATGAAACATGTGTTATCACAGAATGCGTTTTCAGAGTGGCTGGGACATACAGGTTTTGATTTCTTCTTGATGCTCATAGTCGACCTTCTACATGAATTTGAGATTGGCATCTGGAAGGCAGTTTTGATTCACTTAAACAGGATCCTGGACAGTATGCATAAAAGTAAGATAGACAAGCTTGATCGACGGTAAGCAACCTTGTGATGCATTCAGCATGCGCAAGTGTTGATATTTGATGGCAAGCTTCCAGCAGGTTCCTGTCTTCGGGCAAGACACAATTCGAAGTTTTTCACGGAACACATCTGAGCTGAAGCAAATGGCAGCTTGAAACTATGAAGATATTTTACAGGTATGATGGTTTTTCTTCTTGAAAACACACAGAAACATCTCACGATCATCAACTTTCATGTCTAGTGTTCTATGCCAGTTTTCTGTGGCCTATTCCCAGAACCTCATGACACCATCATTCAGCAACTCCTATGTTCTCTCACTCATTGGCATGCCTTCACAAAGCTTCAGGTCCACACAGACGCCACCCTTAATGTGCTTGAGATGGCAACTTGAGCACTGGGAGATTACCTACATACCTTTGTCTCCAAAACTTGTTCTCAGTTCAAAACCCAGGACTTTCCAAAAGAAGCTGAAGCCTGCCATTGCCATCAGGTTCAACTGCAACTCTCGGGGCCCTCAAGGACACAACATCATATCTCTGCCTGCCGATCGAAAACACTAAATTTGCAAACATACAAGATACATGCATTAGGGGACTATGTCTCTCAAATTCGTCTCTATGGCACAACAGACTCATATTCTACACAGGTGGTAAGTACGAATCCAAGTGTGTTGTGCCATTAGGGTTTGTGGAGCTGATATCACATCTGACCTCACCAGGGGGAGCAGGAACACAGGGTGGGAAAGAAGAGGTTCACTTGAACCAGTGGCAAAATTTTCATACCCCAACTGGTGCAGATCGAACATCAGCAGACGCACATTCATGCCATTTACACCAGGACCATCGGTCACACTAGCATCCCCGCAGATCCCATTACCAACACTCCAGAAAGCCACCATTATATCAGTGTGTCCCAAAACCATCCAGAGGACATAAGCATGTTTGTTTACAAGAATCGTGATGACCCCGCGACAAAGGTGGGCATCAGCTTCCACTCATTAATATTTTATAGCACTCATAACTAATCTATGCTGCAGGACTTTCTGTTCAGACTGAAGGCTCACTTATTACCTCGTGTGAGATCCGATCACAGTGCGGACATGCCATGTCCATCTGATGCCACCAATCACAAAGATGAAGACCCGCTTACCCAACTAAACCATGTTGTTCTGAAGGGAAACCGGATTTATCGCCACTTCCTGCTGTGAATCAACTACATGACATATGACATACAACACAATCAAGATGTTATCAATCCAAACACTGACCACAGAGATGTCATGCTGTTATCAAGATCAACTTGGCACCCTTTCTCCTATGCCAGAGTCCTTGGAATATTCCATGCCAGCATTGTCTATGTAGGACCCGATTCAAGGGACTATCTCCTGTGCTGAATGGAATTCTTATGGGTAAGATGGTTTGAGTTAGTATCACCTGCCAAAGATGGCTTGACACTCAACACTCTGCGCTTCATCCCCATGGCTGCCCCCGATGCTTTCGGCTTTGTGGACCCCTCTGATGTGCTTTGAGCATGCCATTTAATTCCGGCATTTCACCATGGCTGCCTTCATCCCGATCGAATTGCAATGTTGACAATGGCTAAGGATGGAAATGACTGGAAACAGTACTATATGAACAGGTAAGTCGCAGTATTATGCGGGTGAATTTCTACTTGACTAGTTTTCTATAGAATCATTGACCAGGACATGGTCCTTTGATATCATTGGGGCGAAGGAATTGGACACATGTATGCACATTCAAGGGATTACAATGGAAGGAACTACGTCATTGACAGCCCAGCGGTGGCCATGGACTCCAGGGATACCAGGATGGACTCTGAAAAGGCAGATGATGCAGGTGGCCCAATTTCTTGATTCGATGCATTCATTAGGTCAATGTTCTTGTTTCCATCACCTCTGGAGCTTCCCTGGTCATTGTGGGGGTTGCCTGGTACAGCTGTTTCGCTGTCTGGATCGTCTAGCTCACCTCGAGCCGTCCCAGATGAGTTCTCCTCCAGAGTCCTCCTCATTTTGCTCCAAGCATTCCACTGATATTCTGATGTATTTCACAGCTTTGTAGCCTATTCCTAGCACTTGAATCATCCTCATACAGTCCTGGAGCTCGATATTTGCAGGTAGTTCTCTCATCTTGTGGGCTTGTCAGGTAGTGAAGGTACATATTCGGGTTCTCTAGGTATGTTGTCATCGTCCTGCGAGGTGTGCTGACTGGTTTCCTCATCCAGCGATGTCGATCACTCATGTGGGCTCACATTCACATCCTCCACCTCAGTCAACTCAGTTCAGTGTGTCATCACACTCTTCCTGTCTACCTGTGTGTCTCAATGCTGCTCCAACCTCGCCATCGACCTCTATGTCTGCACTTCTCTGTGCAAGCCTCAACTTGAAGGCCTTCATTCTGTTCACATGAGTACCACTTGCCCCCTGGGTCGACTTCTATGGTTCCCCAGTTTCATTGCAAGTGATGAGGAGGTCGATATGGGATCCCATTACGACTGGTAGTGTTAATGACTGCCAGTGTATGTAGTTCACGTTCAGTAACTATACAGCTCGTGGGTATACCCCAAGGTATTCGTGATCACTGTTCAATCAGCCTGTGCTCATACCAGTACCCACATAGGTGGGTGCAGTTAACTTGAATCTGCTAGTCATGGTAGTACGGGCATGGGGCACAGGCCAGGATACCCGTGGGTTACCTGTGTTCATGCTTAATCACCATGATACAGACGAAAAGGAAAGACACTTGTGTGTCAGTGGCATCATCATGGTAGAGATGATCTGTGATAAAAAAAAGATAATAATGAACTTGAACTCAATGATTTATATGATGGCTCGAAGCCGCATAATGGCAAACATATTATAACCAATGACGAACACTCGCCTTGTCTCCCAAGCAATCTAATATACTATCAGCAAAGTATCACTTAGGTGGTGACAGTACCCATTCTTGATCAGCTGCTATACTTCCTCCATTCACTTGGTCACTTTCAGCCTTCCTGTTACATAGTCAACATGTAATTATACCTGCATACAAACAAGTGTCTAACTGTAACATGCTGACAAAGTGTGATAAGTTCTATCTGCTTATGTCAGCGTCTTCACGATTTCCCGATGTAACAGTAGGGTTGGTTGCTAATTTCGGGAGCATAATGTAGCTCCAGCCAGTTGGTTGCTTAACTTACTAACTTACTAACTTCTTACTAACTCAGAGCTTGTTTGGATGTATGTACATTGAATGTTTGAAACATTCAAAGGTTGTTCTTGTTTGGTTAGTGGTGGAAAGTGTGGCATCATCTTCTAATGTTGGAGCAGAGATTGGATTTGATCAACCTATTCTTCACCCCCATATGCTACCCAGATGAGAATTCAACCTGATCACTAGTCACATCAGGAAATCAATGACAAAAAGAGATAGCTAGATAAATCCTTATTTGTGCTTGTCTGAACTGTAATGTACATCATTAACATCTGAATGATATACTGAATAGATGCAATTAGATGCTTTGGGAGATATTTCACAAAGGGTACTTTAAGTAGAATATATATACATATATATATGGCCACTTTGGCCTTTCAGGTAGGTGAGACCATCAATATCATCCAATCTGGGATGATATTGTTAAACTCAGTGTTGCAGTGGTACTCCAGATTGGTGTGCTACCCTACTTGGAAATCTTATCTTGTTGGTTGACACTAACACTATGATGATTGAGTGAACCTGTTTCAAATGCTCAGTACACACCCCTATTTTTCCTATATTTTCTATCATTTTCCCGGACTTTCTACATTGACTTTCGCATATAGCCCCTATCCATAACCCGAGCACAGCTATATGCTCAAGTCTAGTCATATCCTTGACCTGCCTCATGGTCACACCACATGCAACCAGGCATCTCACCTCAACACACCTCTAAAGCATGTCGTACCACATGTACACTGCCTTTTGATGTATGACTCCACTTGACTCATCCTCTGACTTATACTGACTCCATATGATTCATTCTGACTCATCAAACACAAGGCTAGCACATGCCATGCCTCATGTACCAATACCTGTACTTAATATCTGCTCTCTGACTTGTGTTGACTCACTATGACTTCTCATGACTCATCTACCTCACCTCCTCCTCATGTATGCTCCATTGTAGCACAGGATATCTGTAGATGTATTGTACACACATGTAAATACCTAGACACTATATAAACCCTTGAGCACCAGGCTGGCATCCCCAGTCTTGTCCTCTTAGAGATTTTCCATCATCTCACTTGAGCACCAGTACTCAAAGCCTTCTCATTTAAACCCTAACTGCTCGACACTCATTGAGTGAGTGTTTGGTTGTTTCAGAACCTCCTGCCTGTTATGATTGTATGCACTCCTCTCTTTTTCTTGGACTACATTTTCCCTTCACCTACAATGACTAATACTATTTAGTTGTCCTTGTGTCAACCAGTTTATCTTCCGCTCTTTGCTTGCACCTGGTTGCCACTTTGCTTAGTCATTGCTTCCTCCCTGACTCATCATGACTTGTGTATTACCAAATATGGCCCTATGAAGCCACCCCTCATGCATCCACACATATACTTATATCTGAGTAGTAGCACTTGTGTTTCTTATGCTAGAGTTCCTCTGTACTTTCATAGTCACTGGAATCCACTCTGTGCTTACTCCTTGAAATTCCCTTCTAAGTCTCCTTGACTTAGTTAGTCAGAACCTTAGTCACTCAGTCCTTTCCTTGGTTGCTGGTCTCTTTGTGAGTACCACCTACAGAGAGTCTCTAGTAGAGGTGTACCTCCCCAGTAGCCTCTTCTTAGTTCAGATGACTTCAGAGTATTGGAAATATCCCGATAGCACAGTGGACAAGGGAATAGGTCTCTAGTGAAAGGACTCACTAGGTATGGATGAACTTGGATCAAGACCAAATTTCTGAGTGTGTAGCTTAGGGGATTAGAATGATATACAAGAGTAAAAGTCATTATTTGACATGGGCAGTAAGGCCCAGTACTTATAGTGAACAGAGATTATTTGTATGTATGTATCAATCTACTGTAAATGGTCTCATCATGTAATGGTAAGTAAGTGGTATGACAAATCCACAGTAAGATTGGTAAGCTGATCAATAATCATCCAATAGAATAAATAACTCTTATTTGAGCTTTGTAATATGATGTAATATGAATAGCATTATTAGGAACTGACCATGATAAGGTCATGTGACAGTCTAGAATCATGGTCTGAGTAAGAAGAACAGAAATAGAATACTGTGATTCTCAACACTCTTCCTCACTGTTCATGTTTGAGTAAATGGGATAAGTTGAATAGCTTGAGACTCTTCCTTTCTCAAAGTTTATCTTTGCCAGGTTCTTGGTAAAGATATCCACACTCTGACTTTGTGTTGGGATATAGAGCAGATTGATCTCCTTTACATCTATTGCTTCTTGGATGTAGTGTTCTGGAATGTGAATGTGTTTTGTATGGCCTTCAGATGTAGGGTTTGAAGCCAGACACATTGTGCCTTGATTATCTATGCAAAGTGGTAATGAGCCAATCTGGAATCCTAGTTCTTCATAGACATTTCAGATCCATTGTAGTTGTTTTGCAACTTCGGTCATTTCATAATATTCTGCTTCTGTGGACGATAAGCAGACTCTTTTTTGTTGTCATAATAGCCATGATATAATACCATTTGCCAGAAAGATAGCATACCCAGTGGTTGATCTGAATGATTCTATACTGTATCTCCTGCCCAGTCTGCGTCACAATAAGTAATGAGTCCATTACAGTCTCCTGTTGCTTTATATCAAATTGCATAGTCTCTAGCAGATGCTAGGTATTTCACTATGTGAATAGCTTTCAATAGATGATCTTCTGTTGGGTTAGTGGAGAATTGCAACATTTTAATAACTGCAAAGGCTATATCTGGTCTGGTTTCTAGCATTATGTAGAGTAGGGAACTGATGACTGATTGATAACGACTTCAGAGTATTATGTTTCCGTTGGGGTTTGAATTAGGTCTTGGATTATATCTGGTAGGTAGAGGTACTGTGACCAGTTTGCAGTTCTCTTGACCAAATTGTTGTATGACTTTCTCTGCATAGTGGGATTGGTCAAGTGTGGTAGAACATTTCTTCTGATCATGAGTTATCCTCATTCCTGGGTATTCTGTACCTTTCCCAAGATCTCTTTATTCCCATTTCTTCATGAATGTTTTCTTATGAACGAGTACCTGTGTCTTATTGCTATCCATAAAAAGAGCATTGTTAATGTAAATGAGAAGAATGATTATTTCCTGACCAATGATCTTATAGTAAATTCCTGGGTCTGCCTTGTAGTGGGTGAAACCCATCTCCAGGAGTGATTTATGTAGCTGCTTGTTCCATTGTAGGGCAGCTTGTTTGAGGCCATAAATAGCCTTTCATAGTTGACAGACTTTCCTTTCTTGACCTTTAACTATGAAACCTTCTGGTTGTTCCATG
This sequence comes from Boletus sp. MG55, assembly GCA_003313885.1. Taxonomy (NCBI): domain Eukaryota; kingdom Fungi; phylum Basidiomycota; class Agaricomycetes; order Boletales; family Boletaceae; genus Boletus; species Boletus sp. MG55. Next base: position 7,566 of record QGOI01001538.1, on the reverse strand, counting down.
TAGATCTCTTCTTTCAGTTTGTCAAACAGGAATGCTGTTTTGATGTCCAGTGCTTCTATTTCCAAATCATGAAGTGCTACTAAGGATGGAAGGAGTTGCAGTGATTCGAAATGCGCAATGGGTGAGAAGGTGTCTTCATAGTCTATTCCGAAAACCTATGTAAATCCTTTAGCAATGAAGCGAGCCTTCTTGTGTCCATCTGATTTAATAGCATATGTCCATCTTCCCTTGATGGTTTGATGGCCTTTTGGTAGGTTGACCAGTTCCCATACCTTTCTTTTATGAAAGGATTTTGTTACGCTTCGACTAGAAGCGAACAAGTAACGCTGGACCGGCAGGTCAAGTTGCGTGTTCCTGGATCCTAAAGAGGTATCCCCGAATGGCTACGGCAGCGACGACTCTTGAGTTGCTGAGGCTTCCAAGCACCGTCTATGGTCAAAGGCGCGTGCTGAATCTAAGTCGACCCGGAAAGGGAAGACTTCTCAGAAGGGCTGAGATCCGAGGAGATATGGAGGTCGAACGAAGGAGCTCAGCGTGGCTTCTTGACACTAGGCGGTAGATTGCGTAGATCAAGGTAAGGTACATGGGAGAAAGAAGCAGGCCTTTTATAGGCCCTACGTATCGGAGTCCATAGCAGACTCAGAATATAAATATGACTCGAAGGGAGTCGGGACGGAACGGAACGGGAGTATGAACTACAGCCTCGGCGGGCGATAACGGAAGGTGAGATAAATATGAAATAGGAATCGGGACAGACCGGGATCGGGTAAAGTAGGATCACGAGGCAGTGCATAAAGAGAGCACTGCCGAGGAGAGAGTGTCTGTGCAAGGCGATGTAAGTAAAAGGAAATGGAGTCCGGTGCGTACTGCTTTAGAAGGCGGTGTCCTCGGCTTCCACGGAGAGGCAGTGTCCCTCGGAGTCGTAGTGGTCGAAGCTAAATAGCTCGTCCCACTGGCTTTGAGGAATCTCCGTGTCCAGCTGGAAGTCAGCCCATAGGTCCCGTGACGAGAAGGGAGGAAATGATAGGGGGTCCTCCCATTCTGTAACAGATTTGATTTCCTTTTTCATGGCTTCTTTCCATTGTTTTTGCTTGTTCTGATCAAGTTTGAGTGTGTCTCAATACTGTTGAGGAACAGTGAATGGAGCTGAATTTACAGCCATTGAAAAATGGTGTCTGATCCATTTGGAGGAGTATATTTCTCCAATGTTTTCCTCTTCATTAGTAGGAGTGGTGTCCATTTGATTAGACTCTTCCTGGATTGTATCCAGGTTGTGATGGATGTCTCTTTCTATCTCGATTGGTGGTTGATCTCCATGTGCATTGTTAGGAATGATCCTTGGTACTGGGATCCAAGAGGATCTGTGATACATGGTTTGATCCTTGGAGGAGGTATGATCATAATGTGATCACATCCGAAATTCAGGTAATGTTTCATCTCATTGTTGAATTGGTGGTAACCAAACCCTTGGGGTTACACCCTCAGGTTGTAGAGTCTCCTCATGATCTGAGGGTGGCATTTCACCAGTTAATCAACTGCTGTCTTGGCATTTATGTTGGTGATGATCTGAAATGGAACTCCTATGACCAGTTTTGGGTTCTTGATGTTTAGTTACAAACATGCAGCGGCTATTGGCACTTCCCCGACAGGATCACAACTCTCAAGCAGACCTCAATGCGACTGCACCGGGAGGTCCAACGATACATCATCGGCGTAGTTGCAGGAGGGATTCCGCAGGACGCTCTCACTGCTATTTGGGCATTGACTGACTTCCGTTATCGTTCTCAGATACCAAGGCTCACAGACTCTAATATTGTCGAGCTTACATCGAGTCTACAGGAGTTCCATGACAAGAAGGCTGCCCTCATGGAGGCTGGCGCATGTGGCTCCCTAGATCATTGGAGAATACCCAAATTAGATATGATGCTCGCTGTTGCGCCAAGTATCTGAGTATGGGCGCATTAGGACAGTGGTCGGCAGACGTCACCGAACATGCTCACATTGATGTTATCAAGGATCCTGCCCGATCCGGAAACAACCAAAACTTCAACTTGCAGATCTGTCACTACCTTGATCATCAAGAGAAGTGCGAGCTCTTTACGCAAGCAATGGCAATTCGTAGCCTCAACCTTCATGGAGATTCTCAGAGTTCAGACACCTCGGATGGCAAAGAGGATCATCCAAAGGCAAGAAAGATTGCCGATTATTTTGAACGAGCTTCCGCACTCAGGGCCGGGAAGTTCCCAACTGCTCCTGTCCTTATTGAACATTCGCCTCGTCAACCACTGCCTTCCACCTTTCATCCAAACCGACAATGACGAACTGTACTGTTGATAATGCGGCACAGTTTATGAACTTCCGGACTTCAGACCAGCTATTGCTGATTACCTGGACCACCATCACCAGAACTTGACTCATACAATTGGAGGAAGGCGACAATCAATGCCAAATTGTCAACTGCCATTCGACCACATACAAATTTGGGGCAAAATGCGGATCCAACTTTACTCAAGCTACGACCCAAAGATACTACTACCCTCTCAAGCTCTCCACGCATCTTCGCCAAGTGCGAAATGGCCATTCAGTCATTACGACATGGTTATCATATCCAGTGACAGTAACAAGGACTGGCCGCGCAACGGCCTGCACAGTTAGATCGTTCCTTATCTCATGCTATTCTCCTAACTACGTGCTATCACAAGGTCATGAAGTTGTGCAACTCCACCTGATCTTCAAACTCATCTCGAATTCGCTGCCCAGCTTTTTTTTTGCCTATGTGCAACGTTTCACCATCTTGTCGGTAGACCAGGATGCAGGAATGCATGTACTCAAGTGAGCGCTGCGGAGCACAGGGGAGCGTGTTGGGGATGTCATTCCTTTATTCCAGATTCGTTTGCCCGCTCACATTATCCCACATTTTGGTCAGGCAGCTAGTTCACAGCTTTGCTCATGGTCATCAAACGAGCTCTCGCCAAGTTTCTGGCTTAATAAGTATTGGACAAAGGAGTTGTTTTATTCCATTTCTATGTAGTGCTATTGTGTAGTCGTGTTGCTATGAAAGACTCCACTGAGTATGTTTTTGGATAAATGTTGACAGTGTCTCGCACACATCCCACAATGCCAACGCATCCCCCCGTCCCCCCGTCAACATGCCCTATCAGCCAAAATTCCTGAGCGAGACATCTAGAAAAGTAAAAACTTCATCAGTCCCTCGTCAAGTTAAAGGTTTCAACCTACCTAGCCTGCGGGAGAGCTGCTATTCAGAACTGGCGGACAGCATATTCGATGAGGGTGTGCTCCCGAGTAGCTATAAAGGGGACATCATCACAGATTGCTGGTTTCCTGACGACATCTTACCCATAATCCCCAATGCTGAATTACTGAATGCACTATTAGGACCCGACAGGCAGCCACTATATGACTCGTTGACGAAACAATGGGACTCCCAGTACTTGCCGCCAATATTGCAGAAAGTGACACCCCGGGGTCATAGACTTCCTCCTGGGCAAGAGGAGAGGGAACTCAGTACATTCATGGTTACTGTCATGGATGCCCTCATCCGCCACCACAACCGTGGCGATGAATATTCCCCCACCACCTTGGCTCTACAAATGTCAGAGGTGTCATCTTCCATTGATCCCACTGCTGTACCTTCGAATACTTCGAATACAGATGAGACTGCGTCCATATTTGCCACCTGCGTTCTACAAGAAATACTGCCATCTCCCATTGACTCCCTCTCCCCCCCTTTGCCACCCGACTCTACATCCACACCTATGGCAACTACCACCACCACGTCCATCACAGGCACACCTTTCCACCCCTTTCCTTCATCTTCAGGATCATGCTCTGGCTCTGGTGTGTCTACATCAGGGTCTGCTCGCCGAACAAAGGCGGAAATCCCTCCAAGGCTTTGGTCCTCGTCAACCGCTACGCAACCTCTCTTGGGTGATCTCCATCTCAAGCCCGACAGTGTGTTGGTACGACAACCTGCCAGCAGGGTCTCTCAAAACCTGGACTGGGCTGATGTCCTCATGACCGCAGAGTTAACCTCAAGAAAACAAACATTGAACCTTACCTTGCAAATCGAATGCCGAGCGCTAGCAATGTTCAACGCACAGCCCAACAGGGCATTCTGCTATTCGCTCTTCTTCCACGGTGGCCAGTATCGACTGTACATGTACAATCGTGCTGGCGGCGTGCACTCCTGCTCGTATGACCTACACGAATCCCCCCTCACTCTCCTTCGTATCCTCACAGCAGCCACATTCGCCCCCACTTCGTGGTTGGGGATGGATGATACGTTCAACTGTCAACTCCACCCTGTCATCACTGTGGATGGCACACAATATGTCATCATCGCCAGGTGTTTCTCTAGTAGTGTCGTCCGAGGTCGTGCCACTACCGTCTGGTTTGTTTCTGACTCAATTCCACTGGACAACATCAAAAGAATATATTTGTTATCAAGGATTCATGGGTCAATGTCGAGCGCCAACTATTGGAGGAGGAGATTCTCAATTTGCTGAAAGACATTGATTGTGTCCCCAAAGTGGTGAAGGCTTGGACCATCCAGCGGGGTGATCAGGACAACTCGACCTCACTTTGTCGCCCTGAGGCTTTCATGTCGCACTTCAATCGGCAGTGCGATCATCGCGTCCGTCAACGACTCGTTCTCACCCCTGCCAGGCGTCCAATCATGCATGTGGCAAGTCCTCTGGAGGTCGTCACTTCTGTGCTTGACCTCGTTCTTGGTAAGGATCCCTTTATCGTGGTGATCTGATTACTGATCAGTCAGCAGCCCACAAGGAGATATGGTCTCGTCGGATCCTACATCGTGATGTCAGTATCAACAACGCAATGATGTACGAGGAAACGCTCCCCGATGGCACTGTTAGGGTACGGGATTTGCTCATCAATTTCAATTATGCGATCAGAGTGGATGAATTGAATCGCACAGCCAGACCTGGAGACCGTACAGTGAGTCCTGTTGCTGAGCCAATACTGTCTTCGGGACATTCTTAACGCGGATTTACAGGGCACACTCCTGTTTATGGCAATCCAGCTTCTTCGCAGTGCTGACAATGAACCTGTCCAGCACACTGTGGCTCACGATCTGGAATCTTTCGTTTACCTCTTGTGTTGGATCATCACCCTCTACACTGGTCCGCAGAGCCAGCTCTCCAACGACTCACCCAAAAAATTGACCTTGGAGGGGTGGTATAAAGGCAATGATTTAGCTACATTCGCCAATAACAAAGAGGGTTGTATGTCATCCGGCAGCCACCTTAAAGATATCACCAAGTACTACGAGAGCCTCCGTGCTTGTGTCCAGGTTCTTTCCATGCTCGTCCATGAACAGCAACAATATATTCAACACCAAGCACGCGACGCATGGGCTGCCCAAGCTAATTACCTCACCCGGTCTAAACGACCCCGCTCCAAAGAACGCGGTCCAGACCCACTCAATCATGACGCAGTAATTGTTATTCTCCATCGGACATGCAAGCTCCTACACAGCGGGTCAATTCCAGACACTACGGACTATCACCCTCAGGCATATTATTATACCAAGCATCACCATACACATTTACTCATTGGCGACTTGGTAGGTTCGATCGGTACTCGTCCTTCAACTGGTGATTTTCATATTTTGGACTTGGGGGGTGGGCAATACTTGAAGAAGAGACGGATTAGGAATCGCAAATGTGGCCCAGCTGTTCAGACTGCGCAGTAATACTTATTACTAATCTCCGTTTTGTTTGTTGTTTGTTTGTTACAATAGCCTTCTTAGCCGAGCGAGTCTGCACTTCAGATTACTATCTTGCAAGTGACGCTAGTGAAACATGACTCTGTCAGTAGCAACCACTACCTACCCAACTCCTTCACCTGGAACCCACATGAACTGCACACCACGTATGATGTAACAGGTGTGACTTGGAGCCCGTATTTGAAAGGTGCGTGGTTCACCCTAAATTTGGGTTCCCTCATTTTTATAGCGAACGATCCTTCGTGTTCTGGAGCCCGCGGACGATCTCACCCACCTGACTGAACATTGTCATGGGCCCCAAGCCTGAACTCAGGTCCACAAGCGGCGATGCCAATTCTGCAAACGATGGTCCTACTGAAACTCTGCGGAGGTCAAAACGTACCTCTCGGGGCATGGGGGGCGCCTTACGGCAGATGGCGTATGTCGAGGGTCTTCAGATAGCTCTGCGCACACCTCAGAACACAGAAATGCGTTGCATCAAGGATACGCTCAGCAAACAGCCAGAGAATTTGCTCGCTCCTTCAAAGCCTCTGCAAAAGAAAGTGAAAGGACCTGAGGTGTGTACAGCTCGGTGGCAATTCGGTCAGAAGTTGATCACAGATTCAAAGATTCCCTATGTTGCTCAGGCGCCACCTTCTCCCATTCATCCGAGGCAGCAGCTTGCCGGCTCTAACAATTCATTTGGGTTTTATGATGGTAGAGATTTTTCGCAGCCTCCTTTCACTCAACAACACAGGTGATATCCCCATCATCCACATTTTGCGAACTAATCACATTGTAGACAACACCGCTCCTCCAGTCAACAGGAAGAAGACAGTGGCAGTGGCAAGGACAGTGCGATTGAAGGAATCCTCAAAGGCATCGCTGATCTACATTCCGATAATTGCGAAGCATTTGGTTCTCAGAATGATGAGTACAGTCTGCGATCAGGTATGGTTAGGCATCTGCATGGGTATGGCATACCCACGTGGGTTGTGGGTATGGGTACCTGTGGGTATGGGTATGGGTATGGTCATGACATACCCATACCCATACCCATACCCCACCATGGGTTTTTGTCCTAGTAGGGAATGAAATCCAAGTTGAATGGCAAGAAATTTCAAATCATATGTATGGTATGGCTCAGGGCTGTAGCCTGAGAACTCCACCTGAATCATAAAGCCTCACTACTATGTCAAGGATGAGAATGTGCTTGCCAGTGTTGTCAGTGGTCACTGACAGTATTCAAGTTAGCATGCCAGACTTTGATAGATGGGAAACAAGAAGACTATGGATGATGGATGGGATTCCATCAAGTTTCAGATAGCTTTTTTATATCAGTAGGATCCATAAATCCTGGAGCAGACTTCAAGTTATGTGCCACACAGTTCATTACCCACCCATCTAGGCTTTCAAGTCTGGCACAAGTAGTAACCCCCTCCTCATTGAACTCTAGTATCAAACTACCTCATTTCATAGCATATGCCTTGTAAACCAGGTATCAATTTCATTGTGATGAGTGTCTAATGGTTCAGTCCCAAGATCAGAACTTTACCAGACTATAACAAATTAGGACCAAACTGATAAAGGTCAAAAGTTTCAGTCTTTATTAGTCCTAGTGATGGTTTTTTTGCCTTGTCTTGAATTGTAATGACCAATAAAGACCAGTTATAACCAGTTAGGGCTGATCTGCATATACCCACTGATATGAAATATTTTTTGCCTATTTCTGCCTATTCATCTGGATTTTATCCATTCAGATTTCAATTTCATGTCAATGTTGAAGTCATGCAAACATGAAATCCGAAAATGGACATATC
>QGOI01001537.1:0-17229 GCA_003313885.1 Boletus sp. MG55 | reverse complement strand
CATGCATGATCTCATCGGAGTTGATGTTTGCATTCTTGAGACCCTTGCGAATCTCTTCGATGCCTTCGAGCTCTAGCAGTCGAGCTTCTATAGTTGTTTGGTCTATGGAGAGCCGTTGCACGAGGGCAGAAGTGGAGGGGATCCTGTCAGGGCACAGCAAACGTCCGTACGGTCAGTTTGAGACACTTGAGGGGGAGTCACGGTCCGGACGGGGTGGGCGCGTACGGATGAATAGACCTACGATGAAGAGAGCAGTCTTTCGTTGCGATCGTGCTGGTCGTGCAATTCCCTCGCGGACATCTCTGCGATGGGTTTCGGCTTTGGTTTTGGTGTTGTTCTGAACCCCGGTGGTAGAGCGGCTGCTTTGGTGCGAGTTGGAGAGGTCGGAGAGTGCGGGCTGCTAGCTCTCACAGGACCCATATTGTGAAGGGGGGTAGAGCGGGATATTAGGTCGTAGGACTGACGAATGACAGGTCCGGCAGTACTATAGTCTGATTGGCCTTTTATACTGATTTAAGGTTACCGCTTTCGGTCAGACGGTCTGAACCTGGAAACAGCCGCAGTCGTCGAACGATTCACTGGAGACTACTCGACCAAGAGTACAAAACATGTGAGAACGATAGTACAAGTTATCTTCCAAACTACAGCTTTTTGTTCCCGAACTCATCGCAAAGCAAAGCTCTTACATGAACATGTCGCCCTGAGAAGATAACGTTTAGCATTCATGTCGTAGAGAAGGTAGTAGATACGCACCGCTCCGGGGGGCATAAATTCATCGTTATCAGGTTCTTGCGTGTTAGGCCGTCCCCCACGTGGCCTTCCACCAAACGTGGGTCTAAATGGATGGTTTGGGTCTGGTCCTATAGGATCGAAACGAGCACCGGGAGGTGCCCCTAAGGGAGGTAGGAACCCATCACCACCCCACGGGCCCCTGGGGTAGTCTGGTCTGCGTCCCCGGGAACCAAATACAGGATGGTTGGGACCAACATACATCCCATCTCCTCCATGAGGCGGGAACAAAGAGGGAGGCGCAAACATATCAGCTCCAAAGGGATCTAAATCCCTTCTTCCAATCTCCAACGGATTGTAAGGGCGTGGGATTGGAGGATAACCACCGGGAATGTCCTCGGGGAAAGGAGGCGTGACAGGTCTCGGACGAGCAGGAACTCCAGCTGGTGGCGGATTGGCAGGGGCCGTACTTGTAGAAACCTCTTCGGTCTCTTCCATATAGCCATCCTTCCTAAGTCCTGGTACAAGCTTTTGTATAATTTTGAGCTTCAGCTGTGACACAAAGTCCGCAATACGATTCGAGGATATGAAACCGTGGACTAGAGGCTGTGCGTCTGGTTTGGCGGCATCATGAGGATAGAACGAGTGCGAAGTGAAATCGTTGGTAGAAACATCCAACGAAGCAGATTTATCGCTCTGAAACAACGTCAAGTAGGATACATGCAAGGATGACAATAGCGTACTTCGAAGGCGATGGCGTTGATCAGAGTCCGCTGGCCGAGTCTCACTACTTTCACGAGGAACTCAAGACTACTCTGCTCGTGTTTATATCTCAAAGCATGATCTGTGAGTCCCCTGGTGTTCCAGTCTTCAGGTAGGACGTTGTTTTGAAAGGTTCTCGCCGTCGATGTGTCGTCGATCGCGATCAGGCGGAACCCCAGTGTAGTGAATATCGCATGGACAAGAGCTGCCAGTCCATCGTGAGCAGAAGACAGACGTTTGTTAGAGGGTGGAAGGACGGAAACAAGCTGTGTGGTGAGTGCAGCTGGATCCAAAATATTGTTCGCCATAGGGAAAGGCGACTAGCGCTAGCTTCCTACGATCGAGCAGCTTTGTATTTACGTAATAATACCCCACAGCTTAGTCAAGGGCTTGCGATCCTAACAGGACCAAATAATACCATTTTCAGTGCCACCACAACGCTTTGTCCGCATTCTGCCCTTTTCCTATCCATGGCACGCAGGGAGAGATCATATTCTCCAGACAGCTCAAACAAAAGGGTAAGACCATCTCATCGTTCACCTCGGTCCCCTTCGCCGACTAGGCGAAATACCCAAAGAACCAGCAGGAGATACGACGACGAGAGGGACAGAGCCCGAGACAGGGAAAGAGATAGGGATAGGGACAGGGACAGGGACAGGGACAGAGACAGGGACAAGGACAGGGATAGAGACAGGGACAAGGACAGAGACAGAGACAGAGACAGAGATAGGGCAAGGGACAGAGAAAGAGAACGCTACCGGGATGATCGTTACCGGGATGACCGACGGAGAGACGGGCATCGGGGTGACAGAAGAGATGACCGCCGTGACGACAGGCGCTCCCGCTCACCTGATCGTAGGGACCGCGACCGTCGACCTCTTTCGCCAGTTACAGCAAAGGCCACTTCCGAGAATACACTCACACCTCCTCCGGCCCCAGAGGACGAGAAATTGAAGGCAAAACGGGCGAAACTTGAGGCCTGGAAGAAGGATCGGGAAGCTAAGAAGGCACTTGACGAAGCGAAAGTAAAGGCTATGGCACTTGCTGGCAAATCTGCACCAGGTTAGTCTCAATTATACTGTATTGTCTACTTCGGCGAGATTTCACACCACTTGATCTTACCCTGCAGCACCTCCAGCTCCATCGCCCGCGAAACCCGGGACGTCACTAAACCGCGCGGCGTTGACTGGTCTTGGCCTGAAAGGCCTTCCATTGAAACCTGAAGTTTTGAGAGCGTCAAAAGCTGCTGCGGCTGTGATGGACGACTCTGTGGAGACCAAACGCAAGCTAGAAACTCTCGGTGATATGCCTGCTGTCGATATGACCATGGCTGATGGAGAGGCCAGTGTCGGTGACCTTGAAGTAGACGATGACGACGAGGAAGCAAATCGAATGGACCAGGCACTGAAGAACAAGGCGGCAGACGCTATGGAAGAGGAAGAGGAGATTGACCCTCTTGATGCCTTCATGAGTGGTGTAAAAGAGGAGGTGAAGAAAGTGAACGAGGAAGACATACAGAAAATGAACGGCGGCGGCGGCTTCTCTCGCGTTCGGCTTGACGAGCGCATGGTCGACGATGGCAGTGAGGACGTCGTGGAGCCAGTTGTCGAGGACGAACTTGATGCTACCGAACTGAATCCGGAGGACATTCTTGCGCTGGCTGCCAAGAAAGCAAGGAAGAAGGACATCGCGGCCGTCGACCATTCACGGGTAAAGTATGAGCCTTTCAGGAAGGAATTCTACGCCCCTCCGCCAGACATCGCCGCCATGACAGACGAAGAAGCTGACCTCCTAAGGCTCGAGCTAGATGGTATCAAGATTCGTGGTGTCGACTGCCCTCGCCCTGTTACAAAATGGAGCCACTTTGGTCTCCCTGCAAGCTGGTATGTAGCTGTTTGCCTTATTAGGCATGGCGTGACTTATCTTGCGCATAGTTTGGATGTCATCAAAAGACTTAATTACACTGCACCCACTGCTATCCAGGCACAAGCTATACCTGCGATCATGTCAGGGAGAGACGTCATCGGAGTCGCCAAGACAGGTTCTGGCAAAACAATTGCATTCCTTCTACCTCTCTTTCGACATATCAAAGACCAACGACCACTTGAGCAAATGGAAGGACCCTTGGCCATAGTGATGACTCCCACGCGCGAGCTTGCTGTGCAAATTCATCGGGAGTGTAAACCATTTTTGAGAGTAATGAACTTACGGGTACGTTAGGTGTATTTTTTTCCATTCTTTCACACACTAAATTAGAATCTTCTAGGCTGTTTGTGCATACGGCGGTTCTCCGATCAAAGATCAGATTGCTGAGCTTAAGAAGGGCGCAGAAATAATTGTCTGCACCCCGGGACGCATGATAGACCTTTTGACGGCCAACTCTGGTCGTGTAACGAACTTGAAGCGAGTCACCTATGTCGTGCTCGACGAAGCGGACAGAATGTTCGACATGGGTTTTGAACCACAGGTGATGAAGATTGTCAACAATATTAGACCGGACCGTCAAACTGTTCTTTTCTCTGCAACCTTCCCCAAACAAATGGACTCTCTCGCCCGAAAGATCTTGCAGAAGCCTCTCGAAATCACAGTTGGGGGACGCTCAGTCGTTGCTGCAGAAATTGAACAGCTTGTGGAAGTCCGCGCGGAAGAAACCAAGTTCAACCGACTACTGGAAATCCTTGGACAAATGTACAACGAAGATCCAGAATGCAGGACGCTTATCTTTGTAGATCGTCAAGAAGCTGCGGATAACTTATTGCGTGACCTCATGCGAAAAGGATATCTATGCATGTCTCTCCATGGAGGCAAGGATCAGGTAGACCGTGACTCCACCATTGCCGATTTCAAGTCTGGGGTAGTTCCTGTCGTCATTGCCACATCCGTTGCTGCTCGTGGATTGGATGTTAAGCAACTGAAACTCGTTATAAATTTCGATGCTCCCAATCACATGGAGGACTACGTCCATCGTGCTGGTAGGACGGGGCGTGCTGGAAACAAGGGAACGTGTGTCACGTTCATCACCCCCGAGCAAGAGAGGTACTCGGTCGACATATATCGCGCCTTGAAAGCCAGCAATGCGGCGACGCCCAAAGAACTTGAGGATCTTGCCAACGGTATGTTTGTTCAGCTCTTCGTCTCATGCTGTTAAATGGGGATGGTGCACAGGCTTTTTGGATAAGGTTAAAACCGGGAAAGCACAAGTCGCCGGATCCGGTTTTGGTGGCAAGGGCTTGGACCGACTCGACAAGGAGCGAGAGGCCAAAGATCGTGCCGAACGGAAAGCATACGGCGAGCCAGAAGAGGAAAAGGCGGAGGAAACTCAGAAGGCATCGACTGGTGCTACTGGCGGCGACGATATGACTTTCGGCAATTTCAAGGTAGAGATCAGACGTGGCCCCGCTCCAGACTCGTCCAAGGGTATTCTAGGCGTTGCCGGAGCTGCCGTGGCCGCGCGGCGGCTCGCCCACGCGAAAGAAGAGGAGAAGATACAAGCCCAGATCAAAACGGCTCAAGAGGCTGCTAATCGCGCTGGAAAGGACTCCCCGGCTCAGAAGCAGGCGCTTAGTGTAGTTGCCAAGCTCAATGCACAGCTGAAAGCCATGAAACTTGTTCTTCAATCTCAGATCCAGCACGAAGAGAGCGGCGGTAGAAAGGCGAATCCGGACTCGACGGACTTCCATGCGATCATACCCATCAACGACTACCCCCAAAAAGCAAGATGGCGGGTTACGAACAAGGAAACGATGGTGCAAGTATGTATCAGTTGCCACAATCATGCGCCCATACTGACATCTTTGTCCAGCTCATCGATATGACAGGGGCCTCAGTTACGAACAAGGGTAAGTGCCGTAATGATAGGGGGATCGTCTTCCGAGCTGACTTGTCGTGTATGACCAGGGATCTATTACGAGTCCAGCAAGGAACCGCCCTCAGAAGGACCACCAAAGCTCCACCTACTTGTCGAATCGAATGAGGAGTATAGAGTTCGTTGATAAATTGTGCATCTGGAGCGACGCATGGACTTACCGTTTCTTTACAGGTCGAGCAGGCAGTGCGAGAGATCAAGCGCCTGCTTATTGAAGCATCAGCTGCGGCGCTCCAGGCGGAGATGCGGAACCCGAGTGCGGTGGCGGGACGGTACAGTGTGGTGTAATACTCGATTATCTAATATTCCTTTTTTTGGGCCATGCGGTCACTCTGATCGGTGGGAAAATGTGTCGTAGTGGAGGTCATGAATGCTCATGTCAGTCGGCCGATAACTCGTCCATGCGCCATTCTTAAACGGAAGTTCACAATGGTTACACTCGTACATTCCCCACCCGCTAACGCGCCTATCGCTGAGGGCAATGCCGACTGTAGAGGACACTGGCTCTATCGCATCATCCCGCACGCGTGACGGCACCCGGCGTGAGCTTGACCTACTTCCCCTCCCAGTTCAAGAACTACCCGACGACAAAGAAGAGGACACACTTGACTGGGAACATAGTCCCAATAACCCTCGGAATTGGTCTTCATTGAAAAAATGGACCAGTGCATCCCTCGTTAGTATTTACTTCTCGTTCCCCTGTCTCCCCTCAACCAATTCCCATAGGTCTCCTTCTACACGTTTGTTACCCCCCTCGGCAGTTCCATGATGTCCCCTGGTCTCCCAGATCTTGCCTTGAAATACAGTATCACAAATCCTACACTTCTCGCATTCACCTTCAGCATCTTCCTGCTATCCTATGCTATCGGACCATTATTCTTGAGTCCCCTCTCGGAGATGTTTGGTCGCACTTGGGTATTCCCTTAGGCCCTTTATACATGCTTCTCTTCTGACAGTCATCAGGTATTGCACATCAGCAACATAATTTTCTTGTGTCTCAACTTGGGCTGTGCCCTCGCGCCAAATACGGGCACTTTTATTGCTTTCCGCTTCCTTAGTGCGTCGCCACCTTAGGCCATACACGAGATTCCAGCTGAAGCCGTGTAGGTGGCTTTGCCGGAAGTGCACCCATCGCCATTGGTGGAGGGAGTATAAGCGACCTCTTTGCAGAAAATGAGCGTGCATCTGCCATGGCGATATTCACTCTCGGGCCTTTGATTGGTAAATAATTCCCCTATTTGATTACAAGGTTCATGCATGACTCATACTCGCGTATAGGCCCAGCGATTGGACCTGTCATGGGTGGGTTTATTGCGCAAACGATCGGCATCCAGTACGTGTTTTATGTGATCTCTGCTTTATGCGGCATTGCTTCGATCCTCGCGATTCCCCTCCTGAGGGAGACGTATGCACCTGCCATTCGTAGGCGACTTTATAAATGCGGTGTTGATCAAGAAAAGGGGGCCACAACTGCCCAACCGCAGGATCGATTGGGCTATCTCTGGACTTATTTGACACGACCAGTAATGCTTCTCACTCGAAGTTTCGTTTGCTTTATTCTCAGCTTATACATGTCTCTGTAAGTCGCTGCTTTTCAAATACTGCGAGGGGTATTAGCTGAACTTTTTTAGGATGTACGGTCAGCAATTATGAAATGAAACTTGTCATCAAAGGGTACTGACGCATATGTCGACCAGGTATCTATTACCTGATGTTCGCTACATTCCCCAGTATGTCTTGACTGGTCCCTACGCCCAGTCCTAGCATGAATCTTAACTCTCTTTCAGATCTGTTTACCGAAGTCTATGGCTTCAGCGTCGGCATTGGGGGCTTGGCGTACATTGGCCTTGGATTGGGTTTCCTTGTAGCCACCTTATTTGGTGCTAAGATATCGGACCAAATATATCTTCGAGTACGCGCTCACTTTTCGCTGAGGTCCTTGACTCAACCATCACTAAGCTAGCAGCGAGGAATGGAGGACAGGGAAAGCCTGAGATGCGCATCCCGGCACTGATATTTGGCTCCTTCTTCGTTCCTGTCGGATTATTGTGAGTGGGTATCTCGCATGGTTCACCCGCGTGTTGACTCTTCTTTAGCTGGTATGGCTGGTCAGCTCAAGCCAAAATCCACTGGATCATGCCAATCATCGGAACCACAATATATGGCTTCGCCCTGATGACTAGCTTGTAAGCAGATTCCACTGTGAAACTCGTGTTCTGACATTAACATCTTGCAGCCTGCCGATCCAACTGTATCTCGTTGATACCTTTGCATATTCTGCCAGTGCGCTGGCGGCTGCTGCCGTGCGTTTTTCCGCGCTCTGAAACATGAGTGAGGTCTTGACGGGCTTTTCAGGTGTTCCGCTCTGTCCTTGGGTTCGCTTTTCCCTTGTTCGGAGCACAGATGTATGCCAAACTGGGTTATGGCGGTGGGAACTCGCTGCTTGCGGGGCTTGCCATTGTCATCGGTATTCCGTTCCCCGTATGGATTTACTACTACGGCGAACGCATTCGCGCACGAAGTCCGCTCAGCCGCTGACACATTCACGGTGACCTGCACGACCCTTCCCCAAGCCAGCCTGCTGTTTTGGGAGTTGACTGACCTGACTGATGGTTACGTAGATGTTTACATACGAACGAGGTACACGCACATCCATTCCCACTTACAAGATTAATCATACATTAATACCGTGCAGTCAATCGAGCATGTGTCATGACTGGTCCGCGGGATGAACAATGTGTGGCTATCTAGGCAAGCCAAAACCCCGTTGTTTATGAGCTGTGCTGCTGCCTAGCGTGTGGCCATTTACGCCTGCATCGCGCACCCTTTTTTCCACTTCATTTACTCTGCCCTCGACCTCACGCACCGCCCCATCAATCCACTGCAAACTTTCCAGATGGCTGCTCAGGATCTGCGATATTTGTACCATCGGATCCTCACTGCCATGAGAAGACCCGTTGGCAGGCTGCGTTAGCGAGAGAGTATTAACCGACTCGATCATCTGAGTGAGAGACCCCGAAAGATCATCGAGATGTGCATGCAACTCGGTCGCGAGGACATAACTGATGGAGAAACGTCAAGTCACATCAAGAAACCCAATCATGAGACGCAAGGAAAGCCCACCTACTTTTTGTCACGTTCCGTGTCCGCAGGGCCCGTGTCGAGCGCGCGAAGGCTGCCGCCTTGACCACCGAGAATTTCCCCGACGGATCTCTCGTACGCGTCCAACGTAGACGAGAGGTCTTTTTGCTGCTGTTCGACGTGATCGAGGGCTTGCTCGATGTCGGTCTGTTCCCGTTCGACGGCCAAGACGTGACTGTATATCGCAGCCAGCTACAAACACGGGAGGAGTTGTAGGGTTAAAACATGAACCGATCTCGATCGATAAAAATAAAAATAAAAATAGAAATAGAAATAGAAATCTAAAGGAGGTCGGTCCGTTGGCCGGTTGAAGCGTGCCCAACTCACGTTGTTCCCGTTCTCCATCAAGGCTCGGTCCCACACGGTCACCTCGCCGGTAAACTTGTTGAATTCCCGGACGTGCGTGTCCAGGTCGGCCGTCCATTTGTTGACGATCTCCTCGATCGTCTTGCCTCTCAGAACGGAAGGTGGAGGGACGGAGATGGGTGCCACTGGCAGCCGGTGAGGGGGGTGTGTTGGTTGGTTCCATGGGCATGCGACTCACCATCTTTTGTTGGAAAACACGATGCACCCAAGGTTGCTGTGGATGGTGAGTGTGCGGTAATGAGGATGCGGCCACGACTGACTTGATGGGGTGGCAGCTGGAGGTTTGACTCCAAAGAGACCCGGAGTGATCGCTACAGGAAGATGTGCTTGTCAGTACTAACCAAGAAACACGCACTAGACTGACATGAGGTCGTGTCTCTCTTTTCTGTCTCTGTGCTCTTGAGTGAGCTAAACATTCTCGTCCGAGTCTTTGTCACGACGCGTCCAACAACAGATCACATCACGCGAATGTCGGGGTTTGAATATGAACTGATTTATTGGGACAAGCCCCTAACTACATACATGGACAGGTTAACGACTCGCACTAGTACTGTCGTGCATTCCCACCCCATCGTGCTGCGAGGGCGGTCGACCGAGCGATAATTGCATCTGCGACGCCATCTTTACAATATCCTTTTCCAACTCTGCGATCTTTGTTTTTCTGCGCGATGGTGATCAGTATAGCGTCATGCCTTTGAGCACATTGTAGACGTACTCGATATTAGACCGTTCCCCCAGCTCAAACGCT
This sequence comes from Boletus sp. MG55, assembly GCA_003313885.1. Classification (NCBI taxonomy): domain Eukaryota; kingdom Fungi; phylum Basidiomycota; class Agaricomycetes; order Boletales; family Boletaceae; genus Boletus; species Boletus sp. MG55. Next base: position 7,618 of record QGOI01001537.1, on the reverse strand, counting down.
TGCGAAACACCGAGCGACCGGGAATTATCAGAAACTTGCTTCCTTCGTTGCTCTTCCTTCGCCGCGACGTCCTTCAAGCTCGGCATGATGCGTTCATACTCTCGTTTCAGCTGAGCCAAAGCAGTCATTATCGACCCTCGCCCAACACTTGTCGTCACTCACCAGCGTGCTCCTCGCCTTCAAGGATCCTTCGTCAAACTTGTTTGTACCAACGACCTCTGCTTTCATTCTCCCCAACTCCTCGAACCATTTCGTCTCAGACTCGCTCAGTTCGGGCGACGCACCGTTCATCAATGCCTGCAAAAGCTTGTCAGCCCTCCCCATCAACTCCTTGTGCTTCCCCTTTAGCCTCTCCACCCTCCCCACGATCCCTTCCTCTTTCGCCCCTTGTATATCTTTTACCCTCTCCTTCATTTGCCCGATGAGACGGAGCATTTCGCAGCACTTTTCCTGTATTCTCACAAATTCCGTTTTTTGGAGTTCCACCCTATCCTCGATGCTTCTATGGGCTAGTAGCACTGCCCTTATGTGTGTCGTCATCGATGTGACTTGAGTTCCAAGGAAACGAAGTGTGTCTGGCGTAAGCATGAACTCGCGCGCAGATGTCCCGGGAGAGAGTCGGGGATGTGACGTGGGGCGGGATAAAATAGTGGGTGGTGCGAATGGTTCTGGACCGAGCAGAGAGACGTATGCAGGAGGGCCATCCATCGGAGTAAAGAGATCGTTAGGAGCAAAGGTCGTAGATGCAGTGAACTCTATGGAAGTCGGGGGCGCGGTGACGCTGGGTAATGATGGCTCTGCCGAAGAAAGAGCAACCGTCTGCGGGAGGGCAGTGCGGAGGTTCAGAGGAAAGGATGCAATTCGGAAGACGGAAGTAAGAATGAGAATACTGTAGGAGAGGTAAACGTCATTGGGTACGCATACGGCTATCACCGGGTTAGAGCACCTGGAAAGAAATATTGTGAGAAACGCACGGTGATGTATCTTTGTGATTTCACTTACTGTCGTTGAAAGGAAAATGTACTTAGTATAGGAGATACACATGTTCCCACCGATTTTTCGAGCATGTTACTCAATGTTGCTCCGTCGTCGTCGTCCGCACGCAGAGCCGTCGCTAGACTGCGAAGCAAATCTCCGAACTCGAGTGAGTGAACGCCAAAAGCGTGATAAATATAGATCGTATCGTCATGTATTGGATCGGGAAGGATGACTGGATGGTTTGCTTGCAATAAATCCAGTAACGGGTTGGTTGACGACGATGGTTTTTGAAGCATGGAGATGAGACCTAGGTCAATCGTCTCATATACGGCGAACATGGGGAGTTCGTTGCCCTTTTCCTAAAATGAAAAATTAGTATCCCTCGTAAAACATGAGGACAAAAACCCCACTTGTTTACTCTCCCATCGAGCCTCAACTTTCTCGACGTCCAGGTAAACATCTGCCCTCCCATCCTGATAAGTTACAACAACGATTCCCAGCCTCTCTGTCTCCCCTTCGTGATCCTCCTCCCCATCGTCCACAAAAGCCATATAAGCAATGTCCGTCGCATCTCCCCCTTCGCTTCCCTCCAGTGTACGTGGAGAGGGTTGGAGGAGGAACGGGCCTTGTCTCGAAGGCTGGCTTTTGATGGTATTTGGAGGATGCATAGGTACAGAACGTGATACAGCAGGAAAGACGGTTCCTGGAGGGAGCTGTTTAATGAGAGCGGAAACGTATTTATGTTGATAGTCATAGAGCGTCGAGAGATTGGACGTGACTGCTGATGCGTCTTGCGAAACGAATTCTTGTTTTGCAGCGATAAAACATTCGAGTGCGTGGATGAAGGAAGACGGGATCGAACTGGATTTGATCGTAATCAACAACATCGGAGACGGCGACGATACACTTACGCATTGCGGGGCATGTAGGGACAAATGGCATAGATGTCCCCTGAGCGAGTCAACGCATACACAGTCAAGGGGCCCCAATCAGCCCGCCCCTTTCCGAGAGTGAAAGAGGTGACCTCGCGTTCCGCAGGATCTTGGGCTAGAAAAGACCTCGATTTCTTCTCTGGGATGAAGGAGAGCACCTGTTGCGGTTCCTCTGAGTCGACCGAAATGTCGTACTCCCTAGGGTTGTTGGTCAGCTGGTCCGCAGCAAAGTCGCGTCGACGATGGCTTGCCTGAGTTTCCCGTCCACGGTCATGACCATGAGCGTCGATCCTGCCTCTCCCCATGGGTGCCAGTCGACCTTGGCAATGGGTACCGAGGATGTCGTTCCATGATAGAATTGCCCCACTTGGACTGCCCTGCACTGACGGTGAACGCAAGGTATGACCAGGAGAGAACGATGCGTACTTGCAGTCGATGGTCGAAGAAACGACCTTTGTATAACCGGCGCGGGGTAAAACGACGACCGCGACTTGGTAAGCACCTGCGACCGCAAGGAGCTTACCGCTGGGGTTCAGCGCGAGTTGGTGGATTTGAAAGTCGACGTTTGGGACGTGGAGAACCTGGCATCGGTCGATCCGTGTCTAGCCCGTCCATGTACGCGCGTTTACGCACCTTGTACGACTTGCCCGTCCCGCGACCGAGCTTGGCGTCCCAGAGGGACGTCAGCCTGAGTTCTGAGCCCGCGGCGACGATGAGATCGGCATCCTTCAAAGCCATGCGCTGGCGGCGACCCGAGAGGACATAGTCATGCGCCGAATCGCTGTCTCGAGCGCAAGTGGAGAGGGTGCTGATCGAGAGCTCGGAGGGCTGTTCTGTGACGGACTTGGTTCGCCCAGTCGGAAGTTGAAAGATGGGGTGAGCGTCGAGCAAGGTGTGCCAGTCGTCGAGCGCGATATCCGCTGCGTCCATCGCAGTGGTCGTGGTCGAGGAGGAGCACATCGAGCCAGTTCGCCGTCGCGTCTGGCTTGGTTCGGCTCGGAATCTTTCTCACGGGACGCGACGCTAGCTTGCGCGTCCCAAAGATCTGAGCGTAGTACTACTCAACAATGACTTCCATCGGTACAGGTTACGATCTTTCCGCGAGCACTTACTCGCCAGACGGCCGCATCTTTCAGGTACGCCATCATCTCAGACTCTACGTCCAGCTCAGACGTATGCCATTCAGGTCGAGTATGCTAACAAAGCCGTCGAGAACTCGGGGTATGCGCCTGGCCGTCCCCTCACCGATCATACTCACGAATGGTGTCTTTAGCACCGCGATTGGCCTCCGAGTCAAGGACGGCGTCGTCCTTGCTGTAGAGAAACTCATCCACTCAAAGCTCCTCGTCCCAGGAGCCAATCGACGTATCCAGACGATAGATAGACATATCGGCATGGTAATGCATCTAGTTCTTTTACCTTTGGTTTTCTTGAACCCATCATATCTAGGCTACCGCAGGGCTCCTTGCGGACGGTCGTAATATCTCGAACAGGGCACGCGACGAATGCGCAAACATTCGCAGTGGCATGAGAGAACAACCGACCGTCAAGGTACGCATGGGCTCGTTCCATCATCCTTATTTCCCCGAGCCATCATCCGTGCTTCCCATAGAACATTTCGGATCGCCTGGCACACTATGCGCAAGTGTATACGCTCTACTCGTCTGTCCGGCCGTTTGGTATCAGTACCGTCTTTGCGGGCGTCGACAAGACCGGTCCATCGCTCTATATCGTCGAGCCTAGCGGCGTCTGCTTGGTGTGTTCTCTCCTTGCTGCAGTGCTCACATATGCCGATGCGCCGATCAGGGATACCACGGAGCGGCCATTGGCAAGGGACGACAATTGGCCAAGACTGAACTGGAGAAGCTCAAGCTCTCGGAACTCTCTATGCGGGAGGCAGTCGTAGAAGCTGCCAGAATGTCTGTCCCCTATCTCTCACCCCGTTCCAGCTGCTGATGTTGTCCCAGAATATACCTCGTCCATGACGACAACAAGGAGAAGGAATTTGAGCTCGAGATGTCATGGGTAGGCAGTGAGACGAACGGACTGCATGTAGCCGTGCCGGCCGACCTGCTAGCGGAGGCAGAACGAAAAGCAAAGGAAGCACTGGAGAATTTCGAGTAGTTACTCGTGTCTTAGTATCGGTCGCCGAATTCAACCTGGCATTCTGTATGTCGCCGTTCACTGCCTGAGGTTAGAAATCGCAAATGTCGAAATCAATTCATTGGACGTCAAGTCTACACGATTTGCTCGAGTTCGCGTGCGTACGCTAGGTTCGCCGCAATCAGCCTCTCCTTTGGTATTTCCGTCTGTTCGTCGTTCTTGCGTGCAAATTTGATGAGACCTGGGGTCAGATCTACTTGCCACCCGCGCTATGAAATCCACGTTAGTTCTGACGAGCTGATCGACTCGGTCGACTACACACCTGCTGCGCAAATTTCAAAAGCTCAGACTGAGAGGTGAAGAAGAGGAGCGTCGCAGCGTCCTTCAACGGAAGGCTCTCGTAGGCCGACTCTTCGCAACTCGCAATCTCATTTCTGTCGCACTCCGTGAGCGCCAGCGTACGCGGCGTCGGCCAGCAACGCACCTGATGGTTCCCATGAGACTGTCGACGAAGAACTTGTACTCTTCCGCTGGAGCCTCTTCTCTCGCATTCCAGACCTTGGAATAACTCCCTTCCATGAGCCACCGTTCGAGGTTGACCGGGTGGGCGATGTAGGGATTGGCGCTGATCCCGTCGGCAGGAAGAGGGAGAGACTCGAGGGTCGTGTGGAAGTCGGCAATTCTGTTTTGAGTGAGGAGGCGGATGAGGTTGAGCCCACGAACGGGGAATTCGCGTTTCGAAGGGGGGAGAGCGGATCTGTGGAAGCGGATGAGCAACGAATTGTCAGGCGTCGAGGAGGACGACCTGACCTAAAGTCGGTATAGAACGTCTGTAGTTGGGAAAAGTATCTGTCGAACGAGGGAACGTCTTTGGCGCGTATACTGCAGAAAGCGCCGATCTCGAGGATCTCGCCTGTGATGCTGGGTGTGAGAGGTGGATGGGTAGGTCAGAGGGACACGTACGGGCGACGATCAAGTCCTGCAAGTTTGCCTGGGTGGTCGGAATGAGAAGGCCGGTTTGTATCAAGCCGATCTTTGGATGGTCGTTGGAACGACGTCGCTGAACGAGACGTGACCCGCAACTCACCTTGAGCTGGGCGAGCAATGCCCCGCATTTCTTGAGATCGGTCGGGCGTGCGTCGAACGCGCGCTGCAGTTCGCGATAGAGCGTGCCCAGCTGTCGAGAGGCCATGGGTCAAGTGTCTGCACGCGCGTCCAGTGGATGTCACTGGATGACGCGTCATCCCAGCCTCGACTAGTACTACCACAATGGACCACATCGACATGGACAGACTCAAAACCGGCGAGGTCAACCTCGGCGTGCGTATCCCTTCGCTGACCGGTCAGACCCTCCTCACCCACGTCGCAGACATCCATCATGGCCGTCCAATTCGACAGAGGCGTCGTCGTCGGCGCAGACAGTCGCACGACGACCGGAAGCTACATCGTTCGTCGCCCATTCCCCTCGTCTCCGTTCCTCTCCTGACATCCTTCAGGCCAATCGTGTCACAGACAAGCTCACACACATCCACGATCGCATATATTGCTGTCGATCAGGCTCAGCAGCGGACACGCAAGCCATCGCTGATATCGTCCATCACCACTGCCAGCTGTACACGTGCGTCCAACGTCCTCGTTCACCTTCTAACATGCCAATCTGAGAATAGGCAACTGCGCGGCGGTCCTCCGCCCGTCGCCACGACCGCTGCGATGTTTGAGAAATTGTGTTACGAAAACAAGGACCGATTGTCTGCCGGGATCATAGTGGCCGGTTGGGACAAGGAGGTCGGTCCGAGCGTCTACAACATTCCCCTCGGAGGTGGACTTTTCCGTCAGCCGTGGGCCATAGGTGGTCCGTCGACACGCTTTAGAGTCGTACTCTTTCTGATCGAAGCTTGTCTAGGTTCTGGGTCGACGTACGTGTATGGTTACTGCGACGCTACTTATCAAGAGGGTTGGGGGAGAGACGAGACGGTCGAATTCGTCAGCAACAGTATGTCTGCGTATCCCTGTCCTCCTGCCGGGAATGTTCACTTTCTGTTCCACAGCACTCGCACTTGCAATGTCCCGAGACGGCTCATCAGGGGGTGTCATTCGCATGTGTGTCATTACCGAGGATGCCGTCGAGCGGCTTTTCGTACCCGGCGACAGGCTCCCCAAGTTCTGGGAAGGCAAGGAGGTGCTATCGGTACCGTCCAAGAAAGCATTTGAGAACGTGTCAGTACCAATGGCCGTAGAATAACTTGTATCGCTGTGTTGTAAAGTATCGTTCACAACGTGATACTTTGAAAGACGATCGGTGATGGTCCTGCGAGTGAGTCGACAAGTGTACGTGTAAATCATCCTAGACGACCACTTTGCTCGATTCTCCACTCCTTTCCGACCTCCCAACCTTGGACTGTACCAGCAAAAGCATCGCCCTCCCACATCCTCAGTCTCCACAACGCAATTGCGAGCGCGGCCGTGTCCGCACGTTTCACCGTCTGTGCATTCGACAGGAGAAGGAACGCGTGGCTACCTTTTGCGTCACCCTTTACGCGCGTACCTTGCCCCCCAGTCGTCGTCCTCGTTACCGAGGTCGGGCGTGTCCCACGAAAACGTCGCTCGACGTCCAACAGTTCCGCGAGCAACTCGTGGACCGCGGCACGGTGTGGTGCAAAAGGGAACATGGTCACGCCATTGTACCAAGGAACGCGCGCGTTCGGTATCAAGGTCGACAAAGGCATCTCCAGAGAACCATCCACACCTTGTTGTTCCGATACGCCCTCGGAAACACGCACGTCGTGGAGGCTCGAGAGCTGGGGCAGAGCTTTCTCGTACATGGGGGCACTTGATTCGCTCGACGGGATCACGGGCTCACGCGACGGTCGAGGCCGTACTGTCGTCCTCGGATCGCGGTTGACGGGGGGGACGACGAGGACGGCGACTGCGTCGGGAAAAGGTATCGTGCCCGTCTCGCGCAAGGCGTTGAACTCGGCTCGCGTCAGACGGCGGAGAATCGTGGGGTCCGCGCCCGCATCGAATTCGATTCGGCCTCGGTTCCGTTTGAGCGCGTCGATCAGCACCTCTAGCTCTTGGAGAACACGGAGACGGAGGAGGTAGCTGATGTGTGAACAGAGGTGTTTGGAGAAGTAGACATTTGCGCTGTAGCGGGGGAGGGAGACTGACGATGGGGGATGCGGGTGAGCGGGTGAGCAAGGCAAGAGGGGAGTCGAGAGAGCCACCTGGTGATTTCATGGTTTCGACGGCATCCTTCCAACAGGACACGTACACGGCGACGCGTGCTTTCCTCCGCTTGTATTTCGGATGTTCGAGTCCGTCTGGCATGAGGACCTCGGTCGAGCGAGCACTTTGCGTAGTGGGTAAACGTAGCACCGCGAGTCGAACGAGAAAATCTGGGCACGAAAACGAGATGAGAAGCATCTGGACACGAACATGTTACACGCACCGTTGGGTAGATACCTCTTCGAAATCGTGCACTGTCGCAGGGGCGTCGCCAACATCCTGACTGTCGTCGACGTCAGTTCAACAAGCGACGAACACGAACGAGCGTGAACGCACGGTATGGACTCGACCACCACTCGCGTTCTTGGGTGGTCATCTCC